>BGNK01002000.1:1012-119508 GCA_003297005.1 Symbiodinium sp. clade A Y106
CTTGAGCTAAGACCCACCGCGAAAGCAGAAAATCTCTGTGCGTGTGCTGTACTACGAAGTGCTTGTGCGAAGCGCTTGTGGGCCAGAGTAACATACGAAGTAGGTTTCGAAGTTTCACAGTTTAGGGTTTAGGGTTTAGGGTTTAGGGTTTAGGGGTTTAGGGGTTTAGGGGTTAAGGGTTTCGGGCTTAGGGGCTGAGGGTTTAATGTAGGAACCTGATTAAGAAACCAAATAGTAGGATTCATATAGGGAACCCTAATAAAGGCCCAAGGTTTCTTGATCAGGTTCCTACATTAGGGGCTGAGGGGTTTAGGGTTTCGGGTTTAGGGGTTCGGGCTCAGGAGTCTAGGTTTAGGGTTAGGGGCTGAGAGTTTAGGTTTTTTTGACCCCACCACTCCAAATCCCTGTAGTTCAGGGGATCCTTAGGATGATTTGAGGTATGCCACCTAAACCCCAACCCCAAAACCCTAAACACTACTTGAAGGGACAGGGGACTTAGTAAGTTGGTTATAAGTAGGGTTATAAGTAGGGTAACTCCACTTAGGGCACTTATAACTCTACTTATAACCTACTTACTAAGTCCCCTGCCCCTTCAAGCATGCGTACTCACAGCATTGTGGAGGTTCTCGGAAGCTTGTTTGGCGACTTTCTGGATAGCCAGGTTCCTGAGTAGTTCCCTTTTGCCCTTTTTGTTTTAGGGTCCCCTTATTAAGACTGAGTATTAGGAAAAAGGGTACCCTTATTATAAAGGGTCTACTCAGGAACCTAGATAGGCTTACGGGACTTCAGGATTTTAGGCGCTTTGGGGTTTGGAGTTTAGGCGTTTTGGTAGGAGTTCATAAAGATTGAACCAGGCATTCATGTTGCCTCGCAGGGTAGGGCTTTACAGGGTTCTGTATTTCGATCGAGTCTTATAGGGTGTTTATCACGGTCTTCAGAATTTTCGGCTCAAGGATTCTAGAGCATGGGATGTGCCGGTGTCGGGTTTAGGATTTCGGGTTTTGAAGTTCGGATGTTGGGTTTTGCAGGTTTTGCAGGTTTCGTACGGTAATGTAGACTTTAAGGGCCTCAATATTACTTCAACGATCAGGGGGCTTAGTAAGTAGGGTTATTCTAAATACCAGCAATATTGGCTATGAGTAGATATAACTACAATTACCTTAATTATAACCTTACTTCCTAAGGCCCCGGAACCTCCAAGTAGAATCTCTGTCATATCATAATCCTTCCTCAGAAAGGAGCCGTGAATCAGGTGTCGACGTTACTCAGAACTCAAAACCCCAGGCCCAATTCCAACATCTTACCCTTAGGCTGTGACGCTCAAACCCTAAACCCTAAACTCTAAACCGATGCAGGCCTCGTACCGAGGTGAACCCTTTGACGCAAGGAAAAGGGGCGTGCATTTAAAAGAAACTCTAAACCGATAAACCCTAAACCGATAAACCCTAAACCGATAAACCTAGGCCATACAAACCAGACCCAAAGGCCCCACACTCCCAACCCTTAAGAATACACTCCAAAGCGTCGGAGCCCTCGACCCAAGCCTTAAACCCTAACGCCCTAACACCCAGAAGCCCTAATGTAGGAACCTGATTAAGAAACCCAATCCTACTATAACCCCAAAATAGTAGGATTCATATAAGGAACCTCAAATAAAGGCCCCAGGTTTCTTTCTCAGGTTCCTACATTAGACACTCAAGCATAAATCACCGAAACCCAACCTCCAGACTCCCTCAAAACCTAGCAACCTATTTCCTAAAACCCTAAACCCTGAACGCTAAAACCCAAAACCCAGTACATTAAACCCCAAACCCTAAAACCTAACCCTCCGAACAACCTAATATAGAAACCTGAACAATTATCTCTTAGGGTTGCTTAGTTTCTACAAGTGGGAGTAAATGCTGACGCAAGCGCGCGATAAGTGGGCGCGCCTCGGTCTCTTTAACCCGAAACCCCAAACCTTAACAAAGGGGGTGGGTGGCCTTGCAGAGGAGCTACCGAAGGCTGCAGGTGGCAAGTGCGCCCTTCCCGAGGCTCCATTTTGGGTTCAGGGTTTTTTGGGAGGGTTTAGGGTTTAGGGTTTCGGGTTTAGGATTTTGGAGGGTTTTGGGCTTAGGGTTTGGTTACGGTTTTGTGACTTTGTTTCGGAGTGGTGAGTTTTAGAGTTTTAAGTGGGTCTTATGAGGGTTCCTGTAGTAAGGGTTCCTTCACGCATTTGCAGAAAGCTTTTTTGTGACTGGCAGGTTTTATGACGGCGTAGTAGGGAGAGGGCGAGTAAAGAAGAGCCCTAAACCCCAAGCCCTGAACCCTAAAAAAAAACCCTAAACCCTTACACCCCTAAACCCCCTAAGCCCTGCCCTGCCCCCTAAAAATCCCTAAACCTTGAACCCCTAAACCCTAAGCCCTATACCCGAACCCCTAAACCCCTAAACCCCGAAGCCCTATACCCTAACCCCTAACCCTTAAACCCCTAAACCCCTAAGCTCCAGACCAAAAAACCTAAACCCCTAAACTCCTAAGCCCCACACCTTAAACCCTTAAACCCCTAAACCCCTAAGCCCTATACCCTAACCCGGAACCCCTAAACCCCTAAGCCCCATACCTTAAAGCCTAAACCCCTAAACCCCTAAACCCCTAAGCCTTAAGCCCTATACCCTACTACCCCCTAAACCTCTACACCCCTAAACCTTACAACCGGGAACATCAAAGACGACGGTTCTATGCCGAGGCCACTGAGAGTGGTGATCAGTCTTACCTCGCCTTACGAAATGGTGAAGCCCTGGCACTTAAACCCGAAGACATGTCTATGAATTGGGACATCCCGAAGATCAGAGTGACAGGCGAGACTACTGGAGGAAAGAAGCTTCCCGGGGATGTCTACGTGAGGAAAGGTGATGTTGAATGGTGGCACTCCCTTCTTCAAAAAGGCTACACTGTGGAGAGGACCAAACGCCCCCAAACCCTAATAGCCGTGTTTAAAGCTTCTGTCTTCTGACAAATTGACAGAGAGTTTATTCAGCAAAGATGGTTTAGGGTTTAAGGTTTAGGGTGTGTAACAGTATGCGTGCGGTGGGCGCGCTCCTTTTGAAATGGGGGCGCCCCCACTTCTCGCGCGCTTGCATCAGCATGTCGTCCCGCCTGAACCACCCCAACTGGTCTCAATTCGGGCGTAGGGTTCACCCGGCAAGCCCCCCCTCAAGGGGGGCTTTCTTTCTGTCAAACGACCACATCGCGCAGCAAGCCACAGCTGAGATGGATTGGTGTCGGGTTGTGGGTCCTCGCGGCCTGTGCCGGCCGCTTGACGAAAAGCAAAGGTTTCCAACAAACAACTTGCCCCTCGCACCCTGTCACGGTCGCTCGAAGTTTCCAGTTAGTTTATGGCAGGCTGGGCCAATGCAAGGCTTGAAAACCCCTCCAGAGTCCTGAAGGCCCAGCCAGAAGCCTTGAGGGGCTACTGTCGACTGCAGCGTCAACAGCTGTTGGAGGCGACACGCACAACCACCAAAACATAGGCTTTCATCTGCGGTAGAAAGATTTCCATTTCCAGATGCTGGGGAGCTGACGCCAGACACAACGTGTTTAGTTTTTGCTCTCAATGCTATAGGAAGTCCCGGAGATGACAGAGCCCATTCTGATGCGGTCTCCAGCGACCGGAAGCAGAAGCCGCGGCGCAGGCAGAGCACGGCCCACGTAAAGCTCCCAAGAAAGTGGACAGCCAGGACCAGCGGCTGCTGCACTTATAGCTCTCTGCGACCATGTTCTCCCGCAGGAAGCCAGGTCCCAAGTAAATCTCTTAGCTTGGCCCCTTCAGCCTCGGGAGGCAGCAGCGTGCAGCTGCAGAAGTGTGTTTCTGTTGTTGCGTATATTCGTCCATTGCAACTTCCTATCATGCGTAACAGGGAGCAGCAGCTCATTGAGGACGTGCTGTTCATGGATCGACAGCCGATTCGCTCCTCCAAAACTCGAATCTCCATTCCCGTCCGTCGCAATGAAGGTGCATTCCTTGCAAAGCAGACCCAATAGATCTTGTCCTTGCTATAGGAAGGTTTCTGCGAGACTTGTCAAGGCAAGAAGCGGTTTCGGGAAACCTGCTTCGTCGACTCCCTGCGCGCTGGGCTGAAAGGTTCCCTATTGTGGAGACGGCCCGCTTTTGGCGCTGAATGACGGCAAAACTGTGGAATCCAGTCGGGCACTTTGGCAAGCAGTGTGTAAACTTGTTTCAATGGCTGCATGTGATGGAAAAAACGTTTCTCATTCAATCAATGTACGGCATCAAGGAAGTCAGCAAGGTCAGTCAACCAGAACACGCACTTCACTGGTCTATGCGCTCACGGCGATGGTTGTTCTTTGCTGATCAGGACACATCGACCACCAGACAGCCTCGCGCTTGATTTGGCTGACGTGCGGCTGGCGTCATTTGAGGCTGTTGATGGCCCTGAAAGGCCGCTCGATGCAATTGATGATGGAAAGCCCCCTCGGACCGGCCCAGGAGGGCCCGGCAAGGCCCTGGGAAGGGCTGGGAAGCCTTCATTCCCACATGTATTTTTGCAATGTGGTGAAGGACTAGTGGGGCTCCGTCCGACAGCCCTTCTTGGAGCAACTGCCAACTGTGAGTCGTACAAAGTGCAGAGCGCTTCCTAAGATACAGGTCAGATGCAAGTCTGGCACCCAAAACATCATAATAAGGCCACCTCCTATGCAGAGAATCTTTGACACTGACTTTGGAGTTGTCGATCAGATGATGGACCTTTCAGGAAGCAATGCCCCCGCAGCCGAGCCAACGTGTTTGAGGCTTTTGAGATAGAGAGTGAACATTTCGCACCAGTTTCAAGTGGAAATAAATGGTTTCCGTGGCTTCTCACATGGCCCCGGTCCGTTTGACTTAATTGAGAGCAGTGAGGGAGCATGCCTCGTTTAGAGTACCTTGTCCCTACTTGTACCAACTCTGGTTTCTTTGTTGCTCTTGTCGATTGTGACTTGCCATTTTTTGGTTCGGCATGCTTGGTTTTGTCTTCACTATTAATGCTGCGCCGGAAGTGCGAGATGCGTAGCATGCGTAAACCTGCGCTAGGCTGGAGGCTCGTAAGTGACACGAGGACTGAATGATATGGTGTCTGATGGTGTCTGTGTGATGAACAGGAAACCTCTTGGGCTCCATCGGCCAGGAAAATGATGCTGCTAAGGCTGTTCATGGCTTGGTCATCTCTCCTCCGGCAGCCGGATGTGCAAACCGCTTGCAGAGCAGCGTGCCAGATCAAACCATTTGGAGTTACCATCCTGTCTGTTTCCTATGCCATGCGCTGTTGCCGCTTTTTCGAGGTCCGCTCGAGGACAGAACTTGCATTGGCAAGAATGATACATGTTGACAAAAAGCAGCGCTACTTCCTAAAGTAGCATAATACGGCTGCGGCAGCTTGAGAGGCCTAAAATTGGCCTGCCATAATGCACGGCGCTGCACAGATCAATGTGTGTTCCAACGCCCCCGAAACTTGCACAGGCATGCCTTGCTTGTGGCTAAGTGGCCTAGTGCGCACTGTAGATCAATTTGTAGAACCCTTGAAAGAACCCTCCCTATTATGGAGGACCCGGGAATCGGGCCAAGACGCCTAAACTCCCAGCCTCTGAGCCCTAAGCCCTAAACTCAACAACCCTAAACCAAAGACTCAGAAACCTTAAACCCTGATTTCTGAACGCAATGCCCCGAACTAAAACCCGAAGCTCCAAAGCTCTGATCAAAACTCTTAGATTTTCACGGCCTTATTAATGGCTCACGAACTTCCGTTAGAAGGTTTAGAGTTTATGGTTTAGGTGTTCGGATCCCTTTCAGAGTACCTGGCAGGGTGCTGTAGGTATTCAAAAACGGTACGACAGTCTTCGGCTTAAGGAAATTAGGGATTTTGGGCCCAGGGCTTGGGTTTCAGGCTTTAGGGGCTTAGGGTGTGCCCTAATCCCTAAAGCCTAGATAGACCCTAGTAGGGTGTAGGAGCAGCCGTAGACCCTGCAGCTTTATCCCCTAGAGGTATCGACTCCCAAACAATCCCAATCACAGACACATCTCAACACGAACGTTCAGCTCAAAACCCTGAAGAAGACACAACACTTTCTCCACGGCCCCGATGAACCCTAAGCCCGAAACCTAAACCCGAAACCCTAAACAACCCATTCGGACGGAAAAGCTGCGCTTAAGAAAACAACAGCCCGAAAGCCTAAACCAAACCGTACCACGGCCCTCCTACGACGAGGGTGCCTTCTGGCTTCTGCTGACGGGGGAAGTCCCCACGGAGCGGGAAGTGAAGGTTTGACTTGCAAGTGATTCCTTGAGGGTTTAGGGATTTCTCCCGAATAATTTGGGGGTTTAGGTTAATGGAGTTTAGAGTGTAGCGAATACGTTCAGGGGTTTAGGGTTTAGGGGTTAGGCGACATTCCCACAAGCATTGTACGTAGGTTTTTGGGAGCTTCAGTTTTGATTCATGAAGCCGAAACCCCGAAATTCGAAATCCTAAATCTTCAAACATGGACTCCAATATAGCTGCTGGAACTATATAGGATTTAGGATGTAGGGTTTAGGATTTAGGAGCAAGGGTGTTTGGGTTTAGGGTTTATCATTACACTTTGATATACACGCACAACCCTGTTCTGATGATTCAGGCTACCACATTACACCCTAAACCTCGCGCCCCAACGCTTAAACTCCATCCTAAACCCAAAGCCCTTGAGCCTGAACCCTAAATCCTTGACCCCAAGCCTTTAACTCTAATCCCTCCGCGACCTACACCCACCAAGCTCGAAACCTGCAAGTTTCAAGGGCCTTCAATTTGAAAGGTTTGGGGCAGGTTCAGGGTTTCAGACTAACCCCAAGTCCGAAGGACGTAGGTTTGGGTGTAAAACCCCGAACCAAAACCCCTGTGAAACCCTGTAAAGCCCTATGAAACCCCGCTAAAGCCTTAGAAAGAGCCATTTACAAAACTCCTCCAAAGCATTATGACACCCTATCATAAAACAAACAAAAAGGTGAAGCGGCAGCCTCTAACCCCTTCCCTTGAGCTAGGATCCTTGAAATTTAGCCGTGTCAGACCTATTCCTGAAGAAGGTTGTTACCAAGTTTTAGCTTTAGGGATTAGGGTTTAGGGTTTTATGAGGGCGTGATACGGTTTTCAAGTGTGTTGAACGGATTTTGTAGGGAAGAGCTGTTCGAGCTGATGGGTGGCTGGCGGCTAATCCTGTCAGCGAAGGCGAGGAGGACAACTGATAACCACACACGATCTACTACTACTACTACTACTAACGACGACGACTACTACTACTACTACTACTACTGCTACTACCAGTAGTTTGCTTTGTGGTGCGCAGAGGGTGCGACCTCAGCAAAGCCGGCGAAGGCCGCCAGCTCCAGGACCTTCGAGCAACTTCTCGGGTTCAGAGCTGCCGGCAGGCTCCTCCTCTTTAGGATTTTAGGGTTTCGGGTTTTAGGGTTTAGGGTTAGGGTGTGTCGACCAAACTGTTGCGGTAAAAAGTATGTGCGACAGAAGTCTGACATGTTTTGCATAAGGGAGTTCGTCACGTCCGTGGACCCCGACATATTCCCACCACATCCCACCCAAAGCATTTGTCCTCAGCGTCAGTCCTCAAGCGTCCAAAACAACGGAAGATATTCATGCAGCTACTCGAGGGTCCGTTTATTGATCCAGGCTCCGTGGGGCGAGTTTGAGCTTTCCCAGCAGCCACACGAAAAGAAAGAGGAAGACCTCGAGATTGGCACCGGGCCTTAATTAAAATGCACATTTTATGAAGAAAATTTGGTAAGGCAAAAGCAGCCACAGTTTTCCAGATTTCCGGATGGCAAAGCAAAGCTTAGAGCAGCCACACGAAAAGAACGGCCCTGTTTTGCTGCAGAATGTGGCTTTGACCGCCGTGGGCACACATGGACACCGGATGGTTTAGGGCAGGCACACGAAAAGAACGGTCCTGCTTTGTTGCAGAATGTGGCCCCGACCCCTTTGAGCACACACGAGCACTCGAGGGTCCATTTTTTGATCGCGCTCCGAGGGACAGAGTTTAGAGCTTGGGAAAGCGGTTTAGAGCAGCCACACGAAAAGAACGGCCTTGTTTTGCTGCAGAATGTGGCCTCTACCCCTTTGAACACACACGCCTGTTTTGCTGCAGAATGTGGCTTCGGCCGCCTTGGGCGCACAGGGACCCTGGAAGCTTTAGAGCAGCCACACGAAAAGAACGGCTCTGTTTTGCTGCAGAATGTGGCCCCGACCCCTTTGGCACGCACGAGCACTCCAGGGCCCATTTTTCGATCCTAAGCCTCGGAACCCTAAAGCAAGGAGTCCCGAAGGGTTAGAGCAGCCACACGAAAAGAAAGAAGGAAACCTCGAGATTGGCACCTGGCCCAGGCTAAAATGCACATTTTATGAACAGAATTTGGTACTGCAAAATCAGCCATATTTTTCCAAGTTTATGGAGGGCGAAGCAGACTTTAGAGCAGCCACACGAAAAGAACGGCCCTGTTTTGCTGCAGAATGTGGCTTTGACCGCCGTGGGCACACATGGACACCGGATGGTTTAGGGCAGGCACACGAAAAGAACGGCCTTGTTTTGCTGCAGAATGTGGCCTCTACCCCTTTGGGCACACACGAGCACTCGAGGGTCCATTTTTCGATCCTAAGACGCAGAACCCAGTTTGGAGCAGCCAGACGAAAAGAACGGCCTTGTTTTGCTGCAGAATGTGGCTTCGGCCGCCTTGGGCATACAAGGTCCCTAAAGGTTTAGAGCAGCCACCTCGAGATTGGCACCTGGCCCAGGCTAAAATGCACATTTTCTGAACAGAATTTGGTACTGCAAAATCAGCCATATTTTTCCAGGTTTATGGAGGGCGAAGCAGACTTTAGAGCAGCCACACGAAAAGAACGGCCCTGTTTTGCTGCAGAATGTGGCTTTGACCGCCGTGGGCACACATGGACCCCGGATGGTTTAGGGCAGGCACACGAAAAGAACGGCCCTGTTTTGCTGCAGAATGTGGCCCCGACTGCTTTGGGCACACACGAGCACTCGAGGGTCCATTTTTTGATCCGGGCTCCGAGGGACAGAGTTCAGAGCTTGGGAAGGCGGTTTAGAGCAGCCACACGAAAAGAACGGCCTTGCTTTGCTGCAGAATGTGGCCTTGACCGCCGTGGGCACACATGGACACCGGATGGTTTAGAGCAGGCACACGAAAAGAACGGCCCTGTTTTGCTGCAGAATGTGGCCCCGACCCTTTGAGCACACACGAGCACTCGAGGGTCCATTTTTTCCCCCGGGCTTAGGAGGGCGCGGTTTAGGGTTTATTCTTACTTATAAGTAATCTAAGGAAACCTTGTTTTCAGTTATTGAACTTACTTGTAAATGGAGGTAATTATGCATATAAAAACCATTTACCTCGTATAAGGACTAGTAAGTCATTTGTTGCTTTCCGTGCAGGGTGTAATACGCTCCTGTGCGTGATAAGGCATAAGCTGAGCATTCAGGCTTACGCTTTTGAGTTTTAGGGTTTAGGGTTTAGGGTTTACAAGCAGGGTTTAGGGTTTTAGGGGTTTAGGGTTTAGGGTTTAGGGTTTAGGGTTTAGGGTTTAGGGTTTAGGGTTTAGGGTTTAGGGTTTTAGGGTTTAGGGTTTTAGGGTTTAGGGTTTAGGGTTTAGGGTTTTAGGGTTTAGGTTTATAGGGGTGCGTTCAAGAAAGGAGACGCAGTGAGGGTGAAAAGCCTCCACGAAAGAGTCAACGGCGTGCTGGGAAGACTGGTGAAGGTGGACACTTGGTCAAGGTTGTGGTGCCAGACCACTTTTCAGCGTGTCGTTGAGTCGGTCACTTCCAGCAAGAGAGAAGGTCTTTGTTAACGCAGGGACTAGCAAGCCCTATTGTTTCGGCTCCTTGCTATCAGCATTCCACTTGTATCTCAGCCCTTCACACCCCAAACCTTCTTGAGGAAGGGAATGTGTTGGTCAGGGGATCTGCTAGAAGCCTTGGTGTATCGGAGTCTCGCAGATTTTTTCACTCGTTGCATCCGACCTAAACCCCAAACCCCCAAACCGTAAAACCTAAACCCCAAACCCTAAACCCTAAACCCTAAACCCCCAAACCCCAAACCCCAAGCCCCATCCCTTCGCCAGGGCTTGACGGAAGAGTTGCACAAGCGTGCAACAATCCCACCGACTCTCGGCCAGCGTTGCATCGAACGCTATCTTCTAAGCCTCCGGAACCCTAAATCCTAAACCGGAGGGGGGATAGGGTTCTGGGGGTTTAGGTTTAAAACTTCGCAGTATGGAATTGGAGTTGTAGTAGGATTTAGGGTTATAGAGTCTTTTATGAATGGTACAATACCGGTCAGCAATAATGATACTGTCACCAAGCAGCACGCAATGTGGATGTTGAACCTGTTGTAAACGGAAGCACGATTCCCGTCTCTCCTGTGTGATTGATTGCAAAGTCTCGAATTCCTATGACCCCCTCACCCTAGGACCTAAACCTTATGGAAGCCTCAGGAATTGAGTGTCTCCCTAAAACCCGAAGCCCTAAGCCTTCAAGCCTAGCCCCTAGAACCCACGGTCCTTGCACTGTAAACACTGTAAACCCCTAAGCCCTGAGCCCTAAACTGGCAAACCCCAAACCCTAAGCCCTAAACCAGCAATCCTAGACCTGAACTCTAAGCCCGAAAGGAGAGAATTCGGAAGCCTTAGCGTTGACTTCGTGCAGTCGAAAAGAGCCCCGAACAGAAAAAACCCTAAGCCATCAAGCCTCAACCCTAAAGCGTAAGCTGGTCCCCCTGCCTTGTGTCAGTCCTTGGAGTTCGCGGTCTGCTTTTTGCTGTAGTGGGTTTAGGGTTTGCGGTTTGGTCTGCTTCTTGCTCTAGGGTTTAGGGTTTGAGTTCAGGGTTTAGGGTTTAGTCTGCATTTTGCTCCAGGGGGTTGAGGTTTAGGGTTTTGGTCTAGGTTTAGGGTTCGGGGCTCAGGGTTTGGGGCTGCGTAGGGCGTTTTATGGGGTTTCGGGTTGTGTATATACTTAAAGGCTCATGGGACTTAGTAAGTAAGGTTATAAGTAGGTTATAATTTGGCTAACCCCACTTAGGGGACTTATAACCCCAATTTTAATCTACTTACTAAGTCCCATGATCCTCTAAGTAGGGTGGTCTAGGGCCTAGGGTCATTGGGGTTGTTTAGGGTGGTTTAGAGTTTTCAGGGGAGGGGAAGTGCAAGTTTCAAAGCCGGGGGCACAGAGTCACAGAGCCTAGGTGTAAAGCCACTAAACGCAACAACTTCTGTTGCTGCTGCTACCACTAGCACAGCCACTAGCAATACGATTACAACTGCCTTCAAACTGTTTTGGATTTACGGCCAAGCCCTGAAAAGGAATGTGATGGCAACGATTGACTCGCTGCCCATCGAGACGCACCCGATGACGCAGCTTTCTGTCAGCATGCTGGCGTTGCAGAAGGACCACGGACGGCGCGGTTGCAGGTGCTTAGGGTCTGGGTTTAGGGAGGGTGTGCAGGGCTGAAACCCCCAGTAATTATGGAGGCCTAAATGACTGAGTAGTCGAACGTTTCGGGAAGGGGGGGCAGTATGAATATTATTCACACAGTCGCAGTGCGGCCGCGTCCTCCGCAGCGCGCAGATCATCGTAAATTCCATTGCGCTGGCCTTACATCGGTTGGGGGCATGCATGCACACGCAGCGTGTAGGTAGGTAGGTGTGTGTGTGTGTGTCTGTCTGTCTGTGTGTGTGTGTGTTTGTGTGTGTGTGTGTCTGTGTGTGTGTGTGTGAGTGGCATGCTCGTGATGTACTCGCTGCATGGTACTTCGCTCTTCGAGGGTCTAATTATGCAGGCATAGTTACACTAAGAAGAGGTGTAATGTGTGTATACCTGTATGTGTATGTATGTGTATGTATGTGTATGTACGCATGTATGCATGTATGCATGTATGTATGTATGTACAATGTACGTACGTACTTAGGTATATTTATACATATACTTATGTGTAAATATGTGTGTATGTATCTATATGTGTATATATATGTACAGACGTACGTCTATGCAGTATAGACATATATATATATATGTGAATGTAAATGTTTATGTATGCACACATATACATATGCATGTATGTAACTAGATGTACCGGCTGGTATAGAGATTTGTACAACGATACATATGTACATAACTATGTGTGCGTGCATGCATACGTATATACATACACCTATATACCCTCCCAGCTAGCTGGGTCATAGTCATACTGCATGTGCAGTTACGTTTGTTTTGCTGCAAGTGGGGGGCACCCCCCAACCCAACCCTGAACCCTAAGTTGCCAAACCGCGCCAAAGCCCTAAACCCTAAACCCTAAACCCTCAGTTGAGGGTTCATCTAGGCTCCTGAGTAAAACTTGGTACCCTTTTGCCCGTTGTCTTTTTACTGGGGTCTGGAGTACCATACTTTAATACTTTTTTCTTAAAGGAACCATTATGAAATAAAAGCTTATACTTTGTTCTCCATGGTTACTTAAAAGCCCAGTTTAGGTTCCC
This sequence comes from Symbiodinium sp. clade A Y106, assembly GCA_003297005.1. Taxonomy (NCBI): domain Eukaryota; class Dinophyceae; order Suessiales; family Symbiodiniaceae; genus Symbiodinium; species Symbiodinium sp. clade A. The sequence goes on from BGNK01002000.1 coordinate 13,567, forward strand.
TTAGTCATAGAGAAGCCTCAGTAATTCGTAGCAGTATAGTTTAGGGCTCCTTGCTATAATCATACTATAATATACCGGCAAGACCCTATCCCAATTATTTCGGCTTTATATTATTAACAGTAAGATAGCAACTGAAGCCGCAGGACTCCAAGTTTATGCAGAAGTACAATGCTGGCATGAAGAAGGACGAGTACTGGCAGTATGCGCTGGAGGACCCACTCAAAGCTGAGTGTAGTACGGGGGTCTGAATAATTAGGTACAGCATTCCTTAGGTAACCTGTTATGATTACAGTGTCATCTACCCCAAAAACCTATTCCAACATTAGGATCGAGAGTTAAACTTCTAGGGTTGTGGAATGAGGGATTGCCAGAGCCTGGACCAAAGCTTGCTGTGTCAAAGCTGTCCTCTCTGAGATCGCTCCATACGGTTTAGGGGTTGAGGTGTTTCGGGTTTAGGGTGCAGTTGGGCGTAGGGGTTTGGGATGGTTTGGGCGTTAAGGCTACTTTTGGGTTTGGGGATCTGGCCGGCCTTTTTAGGGTCAGAGGATTTTGGAAACCCTAAACCCTAAACCTTGGAGGCTCGGGGTTCAGGCTGTCGCTGCGACCCTACTTGTTCCTGAAGCAAGTACAGGGATAGACGAAAAGTTCCAACACCTAAACACCCTGAGAACCCTAAACTCCTAAGAACCTCCAGGAACCTTAACAAAACCATAACATCCGAAGAACCCTAACCCAACACCCTAAAACCTAAACCCTAAGCCCAGCCCCCAACAACCCTAAGGAGCCCTTTATTTCAGGATTTAGGATCCACTCCTCTGATTCTTCTCCTGCGGCTTCACTGGGTCGGTCTTTCAGAGGGCTCTTTTTCCCTTTTTGTGGTCTTAGGTTCCGTATCACCCTAAACCCGAAACCCCAGACCCTAAACCCTAAATCCTAAGCCCTAAACCCTACATCCTGAACCCTAAACTCTAAATCCCAACCCTAAACCCTAAACCCCAAGACCTGTCCTAGGTTACCGGGGATCTCAGTTCAAGAGGCGTAGTTGAGGGCTTAATATAAGGGCTTGTCCACAGTTCCTTAGGGTTCCGGGATAGAACTATACTACAATAGTAACATCAATACCCCAAAACTCAATGAATAGAACTCTACCAGAACTAATACCCCCAGAGCTAAAGCCGTATTCTAATTCTTCAGGCCCCTGTCTTAGGGGTTAGTTCAAGGCAAAGAGGTCGATGATTGTTCCGGGAATACCTGTGGCTCCCAGACATGTGGGAGTATCGTTTAGGGTTAGGATTTACAGTAGGGTTTAGGGTTTAGGATTTGGGGTTTAGGGTTTAGGGCGTAGGGTTTAGGGTTTAGGATTTAGGGTTTAGGGTTCGAGGGGCTGTGATGATTTGCAATTAGCGGGGTCTTCGTCGACACTTTTGTAGGGATTGGGTATACGGATATCCCAGATCTTCCAATATGCCTTCTTTAGGGAAAATGCGTATGATGTATGGTGTATTCCTTAATAATTAAGGGATTTTGGAAGATGTGGGATAGCCGGAAGCCGTGAACCCTATCTGGGTTCCGTGAACCCTTTTGTAACACCTCAAGCGTGCTTCCAAAATCCTTGTAACGACCCTGTCAGCCCTTGAAGAACCCTACCTTAGGAAAATCCTTACTTAAAGACCTCCCCAACCCCTGAAGATGCCAACCTTAAAATCCCAGACCCCAAACTCCCTTGCACAACCTTTGTGGCAGGAGCCTTTGCAAGAACCCGTAACCACCCTAAGCCTCTGTCCCGTTTTCAGGACGCCTTGGACCTGATCGCCAAGATCCCGATCGTGGCGGCGAAGATCTACCGCCGCACATTCAAGGCCACTCAGATTCAGATGCGATGCGTTTCAAACGGCTTCAAGGGTGGGTTAAAGGTAGGTGGGGTACCTTAAGCCCTGAACCCTAAACCCCAAAGCCCCTATAGATTCTGAACCCAAAAACCTAAACCCGAAAAGCCCCAAACAAGAGTCGAAATGCAAGGGGACCTTTTGAGGCCTCCGATAAGTCGGAGAAAAGGCTCCAGGGCTTTAAGAGGCTTTTGCAATGCCAGGGGTGTTACCAGGGCGTTTTAGGATTTGGCGTTTACGGTTTAGGATGTAGGGTTTAGGGTTTAGGGGGTTTAATCGGGTGTCACTTTTATCAGGGGGGACTGTTGTGGTTTCAGGAAGGCTTTTGTGAGGGCTTTCGGCTTTTGCAAGGGCTTCCTCAAGCTCGTCAGACCCTTAAGAGGATCCAAAGCCAAAGCCATATACCATCAAATCCAATGCTCCCAATTTGCTCAGCCGTAAACAGGTCAAGCGAGCTTGAAGAGAATAAACCCAGGTGCAGCCCTTGGAAACAATACCTCCGCGCATGAATCTGGAAGAGTTCAAGACTTTTGAATTGAAGGCATAGGACGAGGATTGAGCCTTGAGGATTGAAGGTTTGAGGTTTAAGGCGGTTTAGGGTTTAGGGAGTTTAGGGGTCCAGTGCTCGGTTCCTGTGTAAGTAGTATCCTTTTGCCGATTGTCTTTTTGGGTTCCCTTATTCAAACATAATAGCAGGAAGAAGGGTACCCTTATTGTCAAGGAGCTACTGAGGATGCTAGGCTCCTCCCGGACCCACTGCCCCAGCCACCCCATCAACCCACGCACCTACACGCACCACGAGCCCATTCCAGAACAAATCTTTCGCGACATCGCACCGCCACTCGAGAACAACGCCACGCAACACGATGCCGCCTTGGCAGCTCAGCTGGAAATCTTCTGGCCAGAACCGGCGGTCCCAGTTGAGCTTGCATCCGGCTCCAGCGACGTCCCGATCATGGTACCGGCACTGGACCACAACAACGACGATGAAGCCGCGGAATTCTGGGCGAAGCTGCTCGGTGACGAGGAGGAGACATGTTTTATCCTTTGTGCTGGTTTCGGGGAATTGGCTGATAATCCGATGTCAGCTGATATCCCTGAGACCCTATACAGGAGATTCAGCAGCACTAGCACTCATCACGCAGAATGCGTGTCGCTAATTCTAGCGCAGTGTGTCCCACACTGCCGAAACCCTGGCCCCAAAAGGTAACTCAAAGCCATCCCCAGACCTGAAATCCCAACCCCCCACAAACCCTTATACAACAGTGGTTACGAAGAAGCCCTAGACTAGACCGTAAACCCTAAAAGCCCTGCGCAGCCTGAAACCCTTGTAGAAACCCCTGCAACCCTTGTAAGAACCCACAGAACACCTCGAACCTTACGAGGAGCGCGGAAACCTTGAACCCTAAACCCTCGCAACGGAACTTCACTGTCTCCGGCTGGGTTTGGGGTTTATGGTTTAGGGTTTTTTTAGGGTTTAGGGTTTAACACTAGTCCGATTTAGTATACCCCTGATCCCTATTCTCAGCATGAACCCTCACAGTAACCTTTTTCGTTTTTTTCTGATTACTTATGAACAGGATCTAAAGGAACTCTACTCTAACAGTCCCCTGAGCCCAAAACCCTAAACACTAAACCCTAAAATTACTAAACCCTAACCCTTAAGGCCCACAACGTTACACCGAGGACGGCGTCGTCCCGGAGTACAACCCCAAGTTGGACTGGGCCGTGCCTGGGCCGCGCCGCTACGCGCTTTGGGGTTTCCTTGAGGAGTGTTCCTTCAAGGGTTTCGGTTCCTTTGCAGATGCCTTTAAGGGTCTAGGTTCCTGAGCAGTACCCTTTTGCCCTCTTTATGTTAGGGGTCTCCTTACTAAAACAGAATAGTAGGAAAAAGAGTACCCTTATTATAAAGGGGCCACTCATGAACCTAGGGGTTTAAATTGGTTAAGGGTGCAGGTCTAGGAATGAGGGGTCTCAAATCCAGTCTTTGCGCATGAATATAGAGGTCGGAAATAAAGGTCATACACTATTTTTAGGGTTCCCGAATGTGCTTATAACATGGCGTCTCTGCAATAAGCTAAGTATAGTATAGCATGCCTTCAAAGCCTGCTCCAACTATTCCCTAAATCCCCAACCCCTAAACCGTAAACCCCTAAACCCTAAACCCCTCAACCCTAACCCCTAAACCCTAAACCCCTCAACTCTGAACCCTAAACCCCTATAGATCCCTTTACAGGAACCCTTATAGATCCCTTAAAGGAACCCTAAGCCCTTTTTGACCTTCTGACCCGGCCCCGGGCCTGAAGAAGCCCTCTTCACCCTACTTAGAGGATCATGGGACTTAGTAAGTACGGTTATAAGGGTGCTACTACCGGGTTCTAGAATAGTAAGGGTTTAGGGGTTTAGGTCTACTTAAGGGCTCTTGGGACTTAGTAAGTACGGTTATAAGTAGCTTATAATTAGGATAACCCCACTTAGGGGACTTATAACCCCAATTATAACCTACTTACTAAGTCCCATGATCCTCTAAGTAACCCCAAACCTTAATCATAGGGACCTCCTCGGGGGGGGAGGGGGGGGGGTAGGGGACTATACTTCCTTAAATAGAGGGTTTAGGGTCTAGGGTTTAGGGTTTAGGATTTAGGGTTTAGGGTTTAGGGTTTAGGGTCTAGGGTTTAGGATTTAGGGTTTAGGGTTTAGGGTTTAGGGTCTAGGGTTTAGGGTTTAGGATTTAGGGTTTAGGGTTTAGGGTCTAGGGTTTAGGGTTTAGGGTTTAGGGTCTAGGGTTTAGGGTTTAGGATTTAGGGTTTAGGGTCTAGGGTTTAGGGTTTAGGGTTTAGGGGTAGAGGTATGGGCCCCTAGTGTGGGCCCTTAGCCCTTTCAAGGGACTTTAAGTTTGTAGGGTATAAACCCCTAACCCCTAAATACTCCTAACTCCTAAAACCCTAAACCCCTAAACCCCTAAATACTCCTAAACCCCTAAACCCGTAAACCCCTAAACCCCTAAACCCTAAAGCCCCGACATATTAGGTAGATGAGGAACGCAGGCTTAAAGTCCCTTCCTGGGGGCCCATGGTTTCATCCTAAGACTTTAAGCTTAGGCTCCTGGTGCCGTAAAGAGTTCCTTAAAGGCTTCCTTGAAGGGTTCTATAAGGGATCTATGGGGGTTTAGGGTCGATTAGGTTCCTGAGTAGCACCCTTTTGCACTTCTTCTTCTTGGGTTTCTTTACTTGGCGTTCTTCTGGTTGGCTCTTAGGGCTTTAACTTTTTGGCTTTCTATATGAACTATAAGGTGGCTGAAAGCTTAACTTTTTGGGGGGGCTTCAGAAGTCAGCCAAGTTTATTACAGCATAAGAGTAGGAAAAAGAGCACCCTAAACCCTAAACCCTAAGCCCAAAACCCTAAACCCTAAACTCTGAACCCTAAACCCAAAACCCTAAACCCTAAACCCTAAACTCTAAGACTAAACCCTAAAACCTAAACCCTTACTGGGCTACACAGGAACCTGAGAGTCCGAGACGCCTGAGAGCAAACTCCTGAAGGCTAAACTCGAAACCCAGAGTTATCTCCCTTAAGGGAGCCCTTGAAAGGAGCCCTTAAAGGTTCCCTCAAACGATCCCTTAAAGGGTATTGAGGGTTTGGGGTTTAGGGGTCTAGGGTTTAGGAGTTTAAGGGGTTTAGGGGTTTAGGGGTTCAGGGGTTCAGGGGTTCAGGGGTTTAGGGGTTTAGGGGTTTAGGGTTTAGCTTTTCGGGATTGGGATTTAGAGTTTAGGTACGCTGCTGAAGCCCAAGAGGTTGCCGTTTAGGGGCCTTAATAAGTTGAGTCGGGTTTCGTGGTACATATATACCCTAGCATCCCAGAGACTCCAGTATCCCTTGAGTAAGGGATATACCCTAAATTATAGTAGGATCCCTAATAGGATTTACGCTATATTCCGTAATTCAGGGATATTCGAATCCCCTAAACCCTAAACCCTACACATCCCTTTTAGATCCCTTAAAGGAGCCCTAACCCTAGGTATTCCTTAATTCGGGGATCTCTGGGATAATTCTAAAAAGGAGCCCCTTGCAAAACCGGGTCACCCAGCAGTACCTGTACGCCTCGGTCTTTGAATACAGCCTCGGTTTTAGGTTTAGGGTATAGGATTTTGGCTTTTAGGGTGTAGGATGTCAGCGTTTAGGGTATAGGATTTGGGGTTTAGGGTAGAGGATTTTGGGGTTTAGGGTATAAAATGTTAGGGTTTAGGGTATAAAATGTTAGGGTTTAGGGTATAGGATGTTAGCGTTCAGGGTCTAGGATGTTGGCGTTTCGGGTTTCTCTTTACTCCGGCTGAAGCTGACCAGTAGGAAAAGGCGACCGTTGTTTGCTTTACGGAGTTACAGAATCCCAAAACCCTAAACCCCTAAACCCTGAGCCTTAGAGAAACTTGAGCAGAAAAGGACCGGGTTCCCGTTTCAGGTTCCATGGCAGTAGAGGGTTTAGGGCTTACTTGAAGGGGCAGGGGACTTAGTAAGTAGGTTATAAGTAGAACTATAAATGCCCTAAATGGCGTTACCCCAATTATAAGCCTACTTATAAACGACTTACTAAGTCCCCTGCCCCTCCAAGTAGGGTTTAGGGGGTTAGGCTTTAGCGCCAAGTTCCTGATCTGAGGTTACAGCAGGCACCCAAAGCCCTTTTTTAACTGCCTTGGGCACTAGACCCGTACCCTAAACCCTAAACCCCTTTCCGAAAATTAGGGGTACCTTATTTTGGGGTCTTTGTAATAAGGATCCTACTGTTTAGGGTACTATATTAGTGTTCTTTATTTTCGGAAACTCCGATATTGTATGTTTGAAGCCTGAAAAACTAGCTAGCAATGTTATTTTTTAGAGATCATTCTTGTAGCTATACAGAAATGTACCCCGCAAGCCTATGGCAACTAATTATCGATGCCGCTATGTTAGACGCAGCCCGATGAGGCACTCGTAATCCTGCTGCCAAATCGAGACCCTAAACCCATGAACGTGCATGTGTGGCCCCTTAAACCCTGAAGTGTCTCCTTGAGAACATGACGCAGTGCAGCCAATCATGGTACCAGGACCCATGTGCCTTCCACGCAGTTTTGAACCAATACCACCGCAAGGACCAGCAGGGCATCGATTTCAGACAGACGACAGGCGGTCGTACAGCATACAAGATTCCGTGACATCAATCTCATTTGGGACAGGGTCTGCGCTGCTGGTCAGGGTGCAAAAGCAAGCAAGGATGTGCAAGCGCAAAATGCAGAGCCAGGTGCTGGCTGTCTGGCAAAAGCCGCTTGCGTGACATCGTGATCATGCGCAGCAACTTTCAACAAGTCTTCGACCATGCTGTTCCACCTCTGAACCAATCAAAGAACATTGCACATTCGCGAAAAGTCCAGGATGCAGGGAGTTTGACCTGGTGCATAGACAACCGAAGCAGGATCTTCAGGACCCTGATCCCTAAACCCTGAACTTGGGCCCCAAAAAAACACATAAGCAAAAATAAGGATAGGGATATCCCATATAAACCCGCTTTTAATGAAGGCCAATAAGGTAGGGATATCCCCATAAGATGCTTATGCTTATGTGCTTTTTGGGGTCCCTATGAACTCTAATCTGCTCAATCCAAAACCCCGAACCCCAAAACCCCAATCCCTAAATCCCGAACCCTTAAACCCTCAACCCGAAAACCGTTATCGAACCCTTCTAGAATCATAGAACCCTGACAGACCCTTTAAACGGAAACCCTTTCAACGGAATTCCAAAACCCTGAACCCTTATAGAAGCCAGAAAGTTGGAACATCATTTTCCTCATGCCCTTAAGGTAAAGTATAAGGGATCCTAGCACTAATCCTCCTAAAGTCATGTTCCAACTTTCTGGCTTCTATTATAAACCTCCTGAAGCTCCGAGCATCACCCTGAACTGTGAGACCGGTCCCACACAGGACCTTTCTTGGGGACCCCTTCTGCGGTTTAGGGGTCACTATACTCGCCGCGCCCAAGGCGAATTTTGCGCAGATGCTGGGCATCAACCCGGACGGGTAGTGCAGCAAGCGCTCCAATACTTTGTCATCCGGGTTTAGGGTTTAGGGTTCAGGGTTTAGGGTTTAGGGTTTAGGGTGTTCAGGGCTGGAGGCTCTTGGGTTCGCAGCCTGAACCAACACTAGGTTCCTGAGTAGTGACAAAATCCTGCATGACCCTAAGGACCCTAAACTATGGGAATTTTGGTCTAAGGAGTGTTCCTTCAAGGGTTTCGGTTCCTTTGCAGATGCCTTTAAGGGTCTAGGTTCCTGAGTAGTACCCTTTTGCCCTTTTTATGTTAGGGGTCTCCTTACTAAAACAGAATAGTAGGAAAAAGGGTACCCTTATTATAAAGGGGCCACTCAGGAACCTAGTCATAGTTGGGTAACATTTTACATTTTTATGGGTACTTAAAGCCAATAAGGAATAAGCACTTAAATTGTTAATCCTATCCCAACCATGAGCTAGTTTAAGGGTTCCATGCAGGGTTGAGGGTTTGTGGTTTAAGGGTTTCAAGGTTTAGGGTTTAGGGTTTAGGGTTTAAGGTTTAGGGTTTAGGGCATAACCGTTCGGTGAAGTGTACCTACAAGGGTTCTGGACGGGTTTACCTACGGATTCTATAAGCGTTCCTTAAAGCATTCTATAAGGGTTCTGTGAGGGCTCGTTTAAGGTTTTTTCAGGGGTGTAGGGTTGAGGTTTAGGATCATATGGGTTCCAAAGCAGTCTGAGGGCGGAAGCCCTAAACTCTAAGCCCTCGGCCCTATTCGCTAAACCTATAAAGCTAAACCCTTAAACCTAAAAACGAACCTATAAGGCTTCCAGAGTCACGAGTTTGAATCGTCGATGATTTTGCGGGGTCACGCAAGCCAGACTTGTTGATTGGCGTTCTTTCCAGGCTTCCGCGTAGGGTTTGATCAGGGTCCGTTCTCGGGTTCCGATTAGGGTTCCGATTGGGCTTTCTATTAGGGTTCCTGCTAGGGTTTCGATGAGGGTTCCGACGGAGGTCCGCATACAGGCCATCAGCTTGATCAAGTTTTCATCCCTTTGTTAGGGGTCTATGGGTGGGTGGGTGGGTAGAAATTCGATTCTGGCGGAGCGAGTTTGACAAGAGAAAGCACGAACCGAAGATGTTGAACCCCAAACCCTCAGCCTAAACCCCAAACCCAAACCCTAAAGCAAGGGAAACCCCGAACCCTAAACCCGAAACCCTAATCCCTAAACCCTAAACCCTAAACCTTAAACCTTAAACTTAAATCCTAAACCCTAAACCTTAAACCCTAACCCCTAAACCCTAACCCCTAACCCCTAAACCCTAAACCCTAAACCCTAAACTCAAGGCATAGGCCGCCCACCTACTGTGGGTGGGCGGCGTTAAGCCCCTCGACTTCGATGGCGCAGAGCGACTCAAGACGCCTGCCCACCTCTCTCGGGAGGCCGATTAAAGCCGAAATCGGTTAAATTTAACCGCCCGGGGCCCGATCAAAGCCGAAATCTGTTAAAATTAACCGCCCGGTGGCCGGGCCGTACTGGCCAATTGAATCGCGGGATCCTCAAAATTTGCCCCCTGATGTCTATCACTGGCCTTGTTACTCGCGGTGTCCGTTGTCCGAGTCAATGTTCTCGCTAAACAGCCTTTGTACTAGCTTCTTTATCCGCCTTGGCTAGCTTCACAGCGAGCGTGCTCTCTCAAATCACGCTTCCTACTGGCTTTCTGAATTGCGTTATCTCCAATGTCAGAGTGCGAATTTGCCCCATGGGGCACGCTACTGGCCTTGGTCCTCGCGGTGTCCACTGTGAAAGTCAATGTTTTTCCCGAAGCCTTTCTCATTGAACGGATCCTGGTAGTGGCCTTCGTTCTGAATCGCGGGGTCCAGTGTCCAAATGCTTCCGTAGAAAGTAGCCTGCGAAAGTTGGCTGTTTCGTGATTTCCCAAGGCTAGCAAGTAAACCAAAAAGCCATAATTTTGGCAAGTTAGGCCGCCCATCTGGTGATTGTCCGTATCCGCACAAGTGGCCAAAAAGGCTGGATTTTAGTCCAGGATGGCTCTAAATCACGAAAATTTATCAAGAGGCTATTTGGTTATTTCCCAAATCCAGAAAGTCGCCCTCAGGGGCAGCCTAAGTGGCTCAAAATAACGAACATTCTATCTGCGAGGGGTGGGTGGGTTGGATTGACGGATGGATTACTGGTCCTAGAAAGTTCTGGGAGAGTGCTTCGCTACCCTTGGTCGCTTCCATCATGTTTCGTTCTACTTCTAGAAGCCAAACCACAGCGAACTTCGTTCGTTGCCAGTAGCCAGATCAGCCAGGGACTGCTGCCACATCAGCTTCTAAGTAGACTTGACCTGTGTGAAACACTTCAGTGCCACATCCTGATTTCGAAGCCCTTTGTGAGCACAGCTGTGTCTTCCCCTGCCTCTTCTCCTTTGTCGTCTTTCGGCCATGACGCTCCAGTATTTCTTCGATCTGGAGTGCAAGGAGTGGGTCCAACCAACCCCACTACTACGAGGCGAGCCTGGTAGGTCTTATAGTGGTTCGTAGTAGCTCCAGGGATATGTTGAAGGCCAGAAGAAGCTGGCTTTGGTTATAGTAAGTCAAGGGCTTTCGAGGGCAAGCTTTCTTTCCTTTCTTGTTATATAGGAGCTTAGGGTTTTCTACCTCTAACCCTTCGTGGAAGAGCCCAGATTAATTTGCCGCGAGTGCGGGACCGTGGATACCAGCCACGACCCGCTCGGGCTCCTCAGCATTGACGAGGACCTGCTCCCCTAGGGCTTCGCAGGTGGCCTAATAGGTATAGGAACTCAGAACGGAGGGTATGGTGTACTCGAGGACGAGCACATCGATGTGCAAGTCTTCGATTGCGTGGACTCCAAGACCGGCAAGGAGTATCAGGAGGNAGGAACTCAGAACGGAGGGTATGGTGTACTCGAGGACGAGCACATCGATGTGCAAGTCTTCGATTGCGTGGACTCCAAGACCGGCAAGGAGTATCAGGAGGCTATCTTTATTTTTAGCGTAGTCGGGGCAAGGTTAGGTCGGGGCAAGGTTAGGGTGTAGCACTCGTGTCCGGTTCCCCTACAGGATCCTAGCTTTATTATGTGTTAAGCGGGTGTCGTGGTTGTCGTACCCTCTAGGCCCGCCACACGCATCGCTGCGACCTTCAAAAGCAGCGCTGGCGCCGGACCGTCCGTTGCCGTGCGGAAGGTGGCTGGGAGAATAGGTTTTGAATTTCGTTCTATAGACGGTTTCCTGTAAGCTTCCTGGACTCGGAGTCTAGTTTCTTCTGGTTTCTGCTAGGTACAGCTAGGGTTTCTTATTCTCTTTTTCCCCTTCTCCTCGTTCCCTAAAAGGTCTCAGCAAGAACCAAGCCGAGCGGCCCTTCGGCTATCACGGCATGAAAAAATTCATTGCAGGTTTTGTTGCCGGCGTCGAGCCCCCGCTCGAGGCCGCGATTTTTGCCGCGACCTGGTTTGGAAGTGGCGCGGCCACCTCGAGCGGGAGGAGCTTAAAAGTGCTCCGGAAGGCTTGGCGCCCTTGCAACTATGTGATCAAAGCGGCGTGGGCCGTGGGCCGCGGAAGACGCGCCCCGAGGAGGAGTAGGTTTTAAGCATAGAAAGATAAGGGTAGTCCTAGCATAGTATTATCTAGAGGAGCCGGGTGAATAAATCCTTTAGGGCTTGTTGGGATTTCGGGGACCGGGCCTGCACTGCCCTGCACCGTGCCCTGTGCCCTCTGTCCTCTGTGCCCTGTCCCTGTGCCCTGCCCTGCCCTGCCCCTGCCCCCGCCCCCGCCCCTGCCCCTGCCCCTGCGCCTGCCCCTGCCCCTGGTTCTGCCCACCCCTGCCCTGTTCTGCCCTGCGCTCCCTGCTACTTGCTCTTGCCCTTCCCCTGCTCTACGTTGTCCTGGCTTTACTCGTGAAGTAAAAGAGAATGCCATGACATGAGTTTAGAGTTAAACCCTAAAAGGAATAGGTTTGGGTGGCTTGGCCGCCTCAGACGGCGTGGGGTGGGAAAGAAAAAAGAATGAGCCGTCCACAATCGGGCTCCAAATTACGACGCACTCGAAATTGCATTGTCGCTAGAAAATCTGCTTATGCGCCATTCAGCGGCAGGACGAGGGCTTCAACGAGTGCACGCGGCTTTACTTGATGCTGCACGCCGACCACGCCAGGGCCTTGGGTTCCTTTAAGGCTTCCTTTAAAGGGAACTATAAGGGCTTCTACAAGGGATCTATAAGGGTTCCTTTAAAGCGAACTAGAAGGGCTTCTATAAGGGATCTAGACGGGTTTAGAGTTTAGGGCCTAGGGTTTAGAGTTTTGGGATTTAGGGGTTAAGGGTTTCGGGTTTAGGGGTCCTGGGCTTAGGGTTTAGAGTTTAGGGAAGGGGTTTAGGGGTGATTTGGGGTTCACGGTTTTTTTGTTTAGGTTCAGGGCTCTTAAGGGATATAGAGACATAGATAGCAACACTATTGTTTAGGGTTCCTTTGTGTATTGTTTTTGCTTGGGGTGGTGGGGGTGGTGGGGTTGGGAGTTTGGCTTATCGGGTTAGGGATTTGTAACTTTTTGCTTGATATGAAATACGGCCTTCACGGGTTTTCGGGTGCAACTATTTTGGGTTCAGGGTTTGGTAGACAAGAGTTTAGGATTTTTTAGTATAGTTGGCTGAGCCTTGGGTTATGTAGGCCCGTTCGAGCAGAATAGGAAGAAGCTTTCTGAAGTCTGACAGAAGTTTAACCGTATGTTCAGGATGTTTAAAGTTTAAACCCTCAACAGGATTTACCGCCTTTCAGGGGTGTTGAAACCTCGTTTAGAATATGCTCAAGTTTATTATGAAATTTTGTTGTCTTGGTTTCGCGTCATTTGTCTAATGTGTGTCTTCACTTGTCTTTGGGGTCATCTGTCTTAGCCTGCGCTTAGCAAGGCTTCGTGGTTCACATAAAGTCACAAGCCCCGCGGTTTAACACCCTGTGGTTTGAGTTCCTCGCAAAAGGTTCTTGAGTTTAGGGTTCCGGGTTTAGGCTTATAGGCATACGTAGAGTTGTGGGTTTCTAGTTCTGTTGATCCGTACTTGCGAATACTTCTTGAGTCAGACAGAACTTGAATGGACTTCATATGATTTGGGGCTTCGGGCCTAGGGTTGCAGATTTCGTTTGGTTTGCCTTGAGATGGTTTTAGGTTTCTGGTGCTTCGGCCCTGCTGCTGTATCCTAGCCCAGACCTCAACCCTAACCCCTAGACCTTAAATCCTAAACCCTAAATCCTGAACTTTAAGCCATAAGCCCGAAATCCTTAACCCAAGAAGCTCCTTCTTTGATTATTGCCGTCCTAGAGTCGGGCCTAGAGTAACACAGAAGCCTAAACGATTACCAATCTTGTTCCTTAGGGTTCCTGAATATCATTATAGTACCCCACAACCCTATTCCAATGATTAAGGCCCCTATAGTAGTCCAGCTTCAGGAGCAAGGCTTGGCTTGGAGGGTAGGGTACCTTGAGCCCTAAATTCTAAACCCCGACCCCCAAACCCTACACCCTAAAGCCCATAAGCCCTAAACACTAAGCAGGTACACACAACAGGGGTTAACACCCAGCATCCATTCCGAGGAGGGTGGCAATGTCTCGGCCCATGCCACGCACCTCGTAGGATCTGTCTCTTGCCTGCTCTGGGTTCGTTTTGCGACGTGTAGGTTTTCTTGTTTTGGGTGTTCAGTAGGTTTGACTGTCAGAGGGACTATGAGTCAGGGATGTTGGAGTGTCTGTGAATCTGGGAAGCCTTTTCCACGGTTTTGGAGTGCGGTAAGGTAGGGGTCGGAATAACAGGGAAAAGTATCTCCGTTTACTCCCTTTAGTCAAGCACCCTAAACCCTGAACCCTAAACTTTAAGCCTCATGCTGTAAGTACTCCAAAGACATAACTAAGAGGAGGATCTTTCCTTCCTTCACGCATTGTGTCCTAAGACCGCTTCCAAACCCAAGCGGTAGAAGTAGTGGAACTTCCGAAAACCATGCAACCGATAAGGAAAACTACAAAACCATAGGTTCCCACAGCGTCCTCTTCTGTAGAAGTAATGGTTTAGGGTTTAGGGTTTAGGTTACCTTCCACTTCGATGAGCGGAGCATGTTTGACCTCCAAGCGTGGCTTTGCTTACACAGCTGTGGCAGCCCTGCCGGTGAATGCCCTACTTCAAAAATTCTGTGCCCGACGCGAAACGAGTAAGTCACTCTTATATTGAGGACCCGAAAAAAACGGACCCGAACCCAGAGAGTAGCTCTACAACAGCTTTCTCAACAACCTCCATGAAACCCCGAATAAACCCTTGGAGCCCTGTAGATCATAGTAAAGCTCGCGGCTTTTTTAAACCCTAAACCCCAGACTCTAAACCCAAAACCCTAACTTTCCTAGATTTGAAACCCGAAACCGCACCACTAAGCCCGAACATCAGCTTTTTAAGGCCCTGAGCGATCCTTACTATGCCTGGGCTGCCGGACTTTGCGGCTTCTCGGATCCGCACAGCTATGGCTTGGGGGCTTAGGGTTTTACGGTTTAGGGTTTAGGGTTTCAGGGCTTAGGGTTTAAGCGATGAGGAGTGTTAGAGTTTAGGGTTTAGGTTTTAGGGGTTGGGGTTTCAGGGCTTGCCGTTTAAGTGCGGTTTCCAAGGCTGGGTTGTTGGGCGTAAGGGTTACTATAGTGTCCTGAATAATTTCAATGGGGTTTGGGGTGTCGTATGCTCAGGTTTCTATATTTGTGTCCTCGGATAAACTCTAATATAATATAGAGTTTATAGGGATGCTATAGAAAGCTGCTCATGGTGGGTTTCATTAGGTACCTAGAGACTCAACCGAAGCTCCTTCATTAAGGAACCTTGCTCGGATTTAGGGAATATTCCGGGATTACAAGGATGCTGGAGTCCCCACGTAATTCCTCCACTCTTTCCATGGTTTCGGCGCAAGTCGTTCAGTGGTTTTGCTTCGTAAACATTCAGCCTCTAAATCCTTGAACCTTTGAATGGAAGTTTCCGAAAATAGGGTACCTTATGTATTTTGGGGTCCTTATAATAAGGATCCTATTATTTAGGGTGCTATATTAGGGTCCCCCATTTTTGGAAACTCCCAAATCAACCCTACACCGTTCACCCTAAACCCCACACCTAAACCCGAAGACGTACTCCCTAACTAAACCCTAAGCTAAACCCGAAACCCCACACCTAATCCCTCAATCCCTAAACCTTACACCCCAAACCCTACTTAGAAGATCATGGGACTTAGTAAGTAGATTATCATTGGGGTTATAAGTCCCCTGAGTGGGGTTATCCTAATTATAACCTACTTATAACCTTACTTACTAAGTCCCATGAGCCTTTAAGTAAACCCCGAACCCTAAACCCTAAACCCTAAACCTAAACCTTACACCCCAAACCCTACAAGAAGCATCTTAGGATGCCTTAATGGANCTTACTTACTAAGTCCCATGAGCCTTTAAGTAAACCCCGAACCCTAAACCCTAAACCCTAAACCTAAACCTTACACCCCAAACCCTACAAGAAGCATCTTAGGATGCCTTAATGGAGCCTTTTAAGGAACCCTGAACCCTACACGAAGCCTTTTAGGATGCCTTGTAGTAGTAGCCAAAAAGTTGGAACATTATATCCCTCATGTCCTGAAGGTAAACTATAAGGGATCCTAGCACCAATCATCCTAAACCCATGTTCCAACTTTCTGGGGTTCGCCTGAAAAGAAGCCCTTGAAGGAACCCTCAACCCTCAACCTTGTTTTGTTTCGGGGGCAGTTGGTGCACTTGGAGTTTCCGGGTTTAGAGATTTAGAGTTTACGATTTCGGCTTTAGGGTGTAGAGTTTAGGATTTCGGCTGTAGAGGTTTACAGTAGGGTCTGGGGTTTAGGGGGAAGCTCCGGTTATCTCTGGGGCAGAGTAGTTAACCTTTGATCGTTTTGGGGTATTATAATCCTTACATAATCCCAGAACATAACCTTTAGTTCCCCAAAAGTACTGGACAACTGAGGAATGTGGAGCAGACATCTTCACCCAGCGGGATATCCATTTAGGGAAGTGCATTCGATTAGGCCGGTTAGGCTGTCACCCAGGTTTAGTGCTATCATACAGTGGCTCGCTGGTCTAATGTCCTTTATGCCCTATGGATGGAACTACGCATGTAGAGTAGCTGAGAACTTCCTTAAATCCGAAACCCCAAACCCTAAACCCTAGACCCTGAACCCTCGCCGAGGACTTGCGGGACCCCTCCACGGCTTGGCCAACCAGGCGAGCTTTTCTTTGCTGCTGCTGCTTAATATGGGAGTCGGAATAAGTCGCAATATGGGTAGTTCTCCAAAATAGGGTCCCTGTTTAGGTCCCCAAGATAGTACGGCACCCTTCTAAATTAGATCCGAAAAAGGGACCCAGAAAGCCCTTTGTAGTCCTGTTAGAACTACCGTCATCCCAAGCATGTAGGCTTTAGGGCGCAGGGTTTAAACCCAGCCCTTGGAAACCCTAAGCCCCAAAACAACCCTTGTAGCAAATAGGAGCCGCAAAAGGAACCCTTAAGCCCTACAGCCTAAAACCCTAAACCCTGAACCCTAAGCCCTAAGCCCTAGGGGCTTAGGCTTCAAGCCTAAGCAAGGTTGAGCGTGCATGGTTGTCTTTATCGACCTGAGGGAAGGAGTCGAAGGATGATTGGGGGTTAATATAGGATAGGGGCCTTAATAATTACCAATACTTCTTTGGGGGTTCCTTATTATGGTATAACGGAAAACCCGTTTCTAATTATTAAGGCCACTATATCAGGTGCGCAAGTGGGATTTCGGCTTTAAGGTTTCGGGTTTAGGATTTAGGACTTTACGGTATGGGGTTCAGGGTTTTGGTGTTTAGGCTTTCGGGTGTGGACTTTAAGGTTTGGCCAGCATGAAACCCCAAATAGTCGCCCTTGAAAGGACAGCAGCCCGCAACCTGAAAAGGCTCCCGGACGTCTCGCAAGCAGGTGTACAGTTTTTGCGAAGTACTTTAAGTGGGGTTAGATGTAGGTATTACTATAGCCACCTTGCTTCTGTCCTAGGTCCTAGGTCCTAGGTAGGGAGACCACCCTTCTTTACCCTACTTCTGGCTCTCTTAAACGGGACCTTATTGACAGGGTCTATATCCCCAAGGGTCCCCCTAATCCTAACTCCCATTCTGATCCAAGAGCCAATCCCTAAACCCTAAACCACCGTAAACCCTAAACCCTAAACCCTAAACCCTAATCCTAACTCCCGCTCTGATCCAAGAGCCCTTCAACACTTTTCCTCAGTTACCCAGTTTGGAGGGACTGGAAGCCTCCTTCGAGACGCACAAAACCCCTAAACCCTAACCCTAAAGCCCAATTCTACGCCCTAAACCCTAAACCCTGAACCCTAGACCCTAAGCCCTAAACCCCAAGCCCTAAACCCTAAACCCTAAACCCTAAACCTTAACTCACAAAACCTTAAGCCCTAAAGCTCTAGCAACTTCCAATAACAATGATACTAACTATGACTATGATAGCTCTAACTTATAAGTCCTTACATCACCCTAAGGTTTCTTCCACCACCCCCGCCCTTTCGTGCAGGAATGCCTCGGCTGGCTCCTGGACGTGCAGAAGCAGCTGGGTGGGCAGAAGCCTACTAAGGAGCGCTTGTATGTGGATGGGGGCCTTAATAATTACCTATATTATTCCTTAGGGTTCCTTAATATTGTAATTATACTATAAAGGGGCCCCAAAAGGTTATTCTAATTATTCAGGCCCCTCTCTTATGTTCCATTGCGCACAGCCGGGCCGGCGTTTGAAGAGGGCGATTATTGCTTAAGGACTGCCAGGGCCAAATTGCCAAGCCTTCTCTTTCAAAACCAATCTTGCTTGATTGCGCTCTTGTGCTTGAAGCGTGTATGCCACGATGGATGATGCCAATAACAAAAGCCATGGCCTCCAGCTAGGCTTTCGGGGCTTGCTGTTTTCTGGTGTTGTAGTCCTCGTGCTGAGCTACTGGAAGGTTTTCTACCAGCGATTACCACATCCACTGGGACTGGTGATCGCTCTGCCGGTGCTCATGGCCTTTGTCTGCGGAGGAATGCACCTGAATGATACTACATGGCGCTACATCTGCAAGGCCCTCTTTAACCTCGAGGCCTCAATCAAGGGATTCTATGTTTGTGCCGTGTTGGTCTATGGCCTATGGTGGGATTTCTCATCCTTTGGGCAGCGTTGCTGGACATTGGCTTTGGATTGGGTCCTTTTCTTCAGCCAAAGAGTGGAGGCTCTTCAGTGCATCGGTTTTGGGAGCTCGAGCGCCTTTGGCGGCTGGACCACGTCGGCCTTTGCACAAATGAGTGGAGAGATTTCAAGGGAAGCATCTACTTCGACGATGGCGCTCTGACCCATGGCGAAATCCCACAGACAACGGCGGTTGACATCAGCGAGTGCTTCTCGGAAGGTGAGGACCTGATTCACTCGTGCCATTTTCTTGTGCAGCCTGTATTTCAATGCACCGCTGCCACCGCCCAGTTGGACGTGCCTGATTCATACACTGATCCGCAACCGTGCGCCTGGGCTGTCACTGCAAGCATCGACAAGGTTCCACTGCGACCTCAACTTCCTGAGTGTGGCAGCTGAGGGCTTTGTGGAGCAGCTGATGCCTGCTATGACATGGAACCGGGAGAGTATGGACATGTTTCACGATGTGCTGCAAGAGGCCGCAAAACGCTTTGCAGGGAATCTCACAGCACAAAGTCCATTGCTCCCCTTGGCCAACCCAAAGTAGGTAATCGCATCTCTTGGGGCAGAGAGGCCAGAGTGCCAATCTTCCTCCTGTTGCTGTTCCTCTTCATGCCGTTTGGTGCGATTTCTGCCATCTTGGTGGCTCTGTGCCAGCGAGGACGCCAAAGCACCTTGCATGAAGGCCGGCCATTCGTGGACAGCCTCAGCTCGAGCGACGGTAGCGACTGAGCACGCCCTGACTTGCGCGCCCTCGTGTGCTGCGGCAGGTCTCGAATCTAGGCTTGGAGCACAAAGTGCGCCCTTTCATATTTTGAAAAGCGCCCTTAAGAAGCAACCAGCACCAAAGAGATACCCTTATTATACTGGGATTACTGGGCTACCTAGGTGTTTGCCGATGTCAGCTGAGAATCGGACAGGCAAGGTGAGATGCACCCAGGCGTGTTGAAGGTGGTCCCTGTCCAGAGCGTATTTCGCTTGGCCAGTCAGTGGGAAGGGGGGAGGGGAGGTGGGGGCTAGGGTGGTTTAGGGTTTTTGGGGTTTAGGGTTTTTAGGGGCCTGAATCTTTCAAGAAGGTTTGCATGGTGTTGTCGGTATCGGGCTTAGAGACCCCAGCGCCTAAACAGCAATCCCAAGGCCCTGAAAGGGAACCCTTCAAAAAACCCGACAGGCCATCAACAAACCGAAGAACAAGCCCTCTTAGTAGCTTCAAGGGTGTGCTGTAAACCCAAATAATCTTACACCCCTTTTTGGACCCTTGAAAGGAAACCGCTAAAAGGCCTCGAAAGCCGAAGAACAACTCCCCCAGCACCCAAATACCGAAAAGCCTTCTACAACCCTTACAGGAAGCTCTACAGGAACCTTTTACAAAAAACCTAAAGCCACGTCTGAACAACCAAAGAGTAACTCCCCCAAAACAGCGCAAGGAGTTGCTCACCGAGTTTGCAAACAAGACCCTGAAGGAGGGGAAGGCGCGACCCGTTCGGCTGGGTTAAAACCCTAAACCCCAAGCCGTAAACCCCTTCAACCTAAACCCTAAAGCCCTACACCCAAAACCCCTGAACCCTAAACCCTAAACCTTAAACGCTAAACCCTATAGATCACATTCTAGATCCCCTAAACCCTAAACCCTAAAGCCCTACACCATAAACCCTAAACCCGAAAAGAAGAGCGTCAGGGCATAGGGTCTTCGGGTTTTTCATGGTCCCGAAGTGCTAGACCTGCTTGCTTATTGGGGCCGTGCTTCCTTATAGGGGCAAAAAGGAACTCGAAGTTCGGGTTGTTTTACTTTGGTTTCTTCGGAATCCCATGGGCACAGGCTCTAAACGCTAAGTCTTAGAACCCTAGAGCCTTAAACCGCAAGCCTTTAAACCCGGAAGCCCTAAATTTAGTCAAACCCTAAGAATCTAAAGCCCTAAAGCCCAAAACCCGAAAGCCCTACAGCCCTAAACCGCGAAGCCTTGAAGCCCTGACGCCCACAACCTTCAGAACTTTTGAGGAGGGGTTTGGGGTCCAGGCCGAAGGGCTTAGGGGTTTAGGCTTTAGGCTTTAGGCTTTAGGGTTTAGGGCTTAGGGGTTTATGGTCAACCCGACACCCTGAGGACAAAGCCTCCACCCCGTCCCCAACCCCTGGGCCTCTAACCCCAAAATAGTAGGATTCATTTGAGGCACCCTAATAAAGGCCCAAGGTTTCTTAATCAGGTTCCTGCATTGGGCCCTAAACCCTAAACCCTAAAACCCCAGAGATCCCTTAAAAGGTAAACCCAGGGCCCTCAGACCAAAACATTTCCAACGATGCTGGCCAGGTCATCCCTGGCTTCGGCCATGCCGTCCTTCGCAACACGGATCCGCCGATTGACTGCAAGGGTTGTTGGGGGATTGGACTTTGGGGCTTCGGGCTTAGATTTGAATTGGGGTTGGGCTTTGGATAGGCTTTTAGGCTGCAGGGGTTTGGGGCGATGGGGATTTCCTGATGTTGTGTTTGGGGTTCTCCTAAACCCAAAGCCCTAAACCCTGAACTCTGGGGCTCACGGGGTTTAGGGCTCTTCGGGTTGTTCGGCTGTTGGGGCTTCAGGGGCTCTAGCGCGTCTTTACTTGACTCTTGATTAATGCCTAGCTCGCAGGCTGTCCCTTTGCATGCAGGAGCCTAGTCTACGCGACCTTGCTATCGTATCATGAAACCTCGAACCGGAAACCTTAACCGCTGCGGGTTTAGGGTTTGTAGGGTTTGAGTGTCATGCAGACCTGACTGTTGGCATCCCTCCACGAACAAACAGGCTTTGTTGTGTTCGGACATGATGTGACCTATACATCATGGTCGAGACCTGAACAGCAAGTAACAGTAAGCAACAATATTCCCTTGAGTCGTACTGTTGATGGACAAAATCCTGCATGACCCTAAGGACCCTAAACTATGGGAATTATGGTATATTCCTTATAATGGGTAGTGCAGGATTTTGTCCATCAGCCGTATTTCCCACTACGGTAAGCCCTCCAAAACTCTTCTAGACTTGCAAGGCTTCTCTACCTGGGCTTTGGAGTACCATACTTTAATACTTTTTTCTTAAAGGAACCCTTATGAAATAAAAGTTTATACTTTTTTCTCCCTGGTTACTTAAAAGCCCAGCTGCTACCCCAAACCCTAAACCCAAAGACCCAGCTTAGGCCCAAAATCTCAGACCACAGTCCGTAAACCTCTCAGGCCTGAATCAGTACCTAATCTACGGGCCTGAATAATTACCTATACTATGTTGGTGGGTTCCTTTTAAGGGGTTCTTTTAAGGGTCTTTTTAAGGGGTTACTATAGGAGTTTTATATAGGGGCCTAAACAATTACCTCTACTATTTTGGGGGTTCCTTATTATAATTGGAGCATACTAGGCCCCAGAACCCTATTCTGACTATTAAGGCCCCTATATTATATGATCCCTCAAGGTTCCTGAGTATAATTCACGCTTTTCTAGATGTGAAGGCCCCCAGATTACTCGGTCGTAAAGGCGGTAATATAGGGGCCAGAAAGTTAGCATTGCTGTTCCTCGTGGTTTCTTAATACACTTATAGTATTAAAAACTCTGACAATAAAACTCATTAAGGCCGTTATGATTGCGACCAGGCGATACATGCTGGAACGGGAGTTTGCTCTGGAGCATTGCCAAGAGGACCAACTTGCGGGGGTACTCCTCATGGCTAAAGCAGCCATTGTTTGTGTGCGTTTTCATGGATAAAGAAATGGTACTGTACGCCTTATGATCTACACTATTCTTGCTGCAAATTTCCCTCATGGTACATAAATGCACATAGCCCTAAATGCTGAACCCCTAAAACCCTCCCTCGAATCGCCTTAGAACCACGTCGAAGAACTCTACAACTCCATGGAAGCCCCCTAAACCCCAAACAACACTAAGCAGTTGAACAGAGGCTCCCACACTGACCCTAACCAGAAACTCCGCACCACTTGTCCCGGACCCGAAGCAGGAAGTCCGGAATCCCGGAGCCAAAACCCCACACCGTTGGGTTGTTTTGTTTTGGGCAGAATCCTGAAGCGTCCATGACCCCTAAACCCTGCATGCGCCGGCGATTCTACATCGAAAGATTGAAATTCGAGCCAAGGTCGGCAACAACAGGAACTATACAGCCCTTTCCCCACCTCGGGTACTCGGCCCTAAACCCTAAACCCAAAATATTTCTAGGCCCTTGTCGAGCCTCTTGCAGCTCAGAGACCAGCCTACAAGCGCCTATAGCAACTTTGACAGCTTCATACAGCCTTCTCGCTACATTGTTGCTTATATAAGACCTCAGGGGATCTAAACCCCGAAGAAGAGAGGCTTCGATTCTATGCAATGATACGGTTGATGATATAAATCCTGCATAAGTTTAGGGACCCTACACTATGGGAATTATGGTATATTCCTTATTATGTTCAAGGCAGGAAAAAAATCATCGACCGTATGATAAGAAGCTTTCCAAAACCTCTGGGGGAACAAGGATCTCTGGAGCCCGAAAGCCTTAAACCCCTAATTTAGGGCCCTAGATACGGTTTAGGGTTTAGGGTTTTAGGGGTTTAGGGGTTTAGGGTTTAGGGTTCCTTTTAAAGCTTAAAGGGATCCTTAAAGGGGTCTATAAGGGATCTATATTAGGGTTCTACATTAGGGGCCTAGATAGTTACCTACTTGGAGGGGCAGGGACGTAGTAAGTCATTTATAAGTAGGCTGATAATTGGGGTAACTCCATTTAGGGTACTTATAACTCTACTTATAACGTACTTACTAAGTCCCCTGCCCCTCCAAGTAGGGTTCCTTTTAAAGGGATCCTTAAAGGGGTCTATAAGGGATCTATATTAGGGTTCTACATTAGGGGCCTAGAAAATTACCAATACTATTCTTGGGGTTCCTTAGTATAAGTATAGTATATGATGTCGTACAAAAATCTTATTCTAATTTTTAAGGCCCCTACATTAGACCCGCAACGATGGAAGCATCCTATAGCCAAGGTGTCATCACCTACTGTGCCGTAGGGTTTGAGCCTGCAGGTATCCAGCCACCCCCAAAGCCAAAACCCCAGACCCTCAATCCGAAACTCTACTACAGTAGAAGCCAGAAAGTTGGAACATCATTCTCCTCATGCCCTTAAGGAAAATTATAAGGGATCCTAGCACGAATCCTCCTAAAGCCATGTTCCAACTTTCTGGCTTCTACTATAAATTTTGGCCCTCAAAAGTCAAAAGTCTAAACTCTAAACCCTAAACCCCACGTTTCCTCGCCTCAAGGAGGCCCTTTCGTAGGCCGGACCCTCGTGCAGACGCACTAAACCCTAAACCCTAAACCCTGAACCCTAAACCCTAAACCCTAAACCGTGGCTCTCAAAAAAAAACCCACAAAAGCCATACATCCCGAAATCCCTCAAACAACAAACTCTGCAGGACCCCCTCTTCCAGCTGGTGGATGCTTCTTGGCGTTGTTCTGGTTGACTCTTAAGACTTTAACTTTTTTGGGTTTCTATATGAGCTATAATAAGGAGGCTAAAAGTTTAACTTCTAGGAGGGGTTCAGAAGTCGGCCAAGGCTTGCTACCAAGCCATCCCAAAGGTCTTGGAGAAGCAGGGCAAGGCGTCCACCACTGCTCTTTTTCCTTCGGAAAAACGGGGCTTAGGTTCTTTTTTTCGGTTTAGGGTGTGCACCGCTGCTTGTGTTTTTTGTTCGTCTTCTTTTTCTTGTTTATTGGTTTTGTTTAGGGTTTGCGGCTGTCTTGGTTGTTTGTCTTTGAGTTTAAAGGGGGTTTGGGGTTTGAGGGTTTTAGAATTTTGGGTTTAGGACTTTACGGTTTAGGGTTTCAGGGTTTGCGGTATCTTTAGGGCCCCAAAGGGTTTCAAAAAGGGTATTGTAAGGCTGCAAAACGGGCTCTCTAAGTTTGTGTGTAAGGTTTTTGTGTTTTCGGGTTTAAACCCTAAACCCTAAACCCTAAACCCTAAACCCTAAACCGTGGGTTTAGGTGTCAGGGATGTTTCAGGGTCCTATCAGGGTTCGCAGGGTCTTTGGGTTTTGGGTTGATTGGGGTTTTAGGCTTTTTGGGCTTAGGGTGTACTCCAAATTGGATTTTAGAGGTTAGAGTGCGCCAGGAGTTTAGGGGGTGTATATACGGGCTTTACAAGTTGTAGTACAGGCATTATTGTAACATGAGCCCGGAAAACCCTACTCTTGCATCGAGGGTTTGGGAATTAGGGATTCGGGTTTAGGTGGGGCTTCGTGTTCAGGATAAAGGGTTTCGGGCCTAGATTTTGAGCATTGGACGTGGGTTCTGGCCTCTGGGTCCCGGGATTGTCGGCATCTAGGCCAGAAGCACCATATGGCTCTTTCCCTGCTGGGGGCCCCTTACAAAAACTGAATATGCCGACCGAACAGGCCCAGGCAGCAGGTTTTCGGTGTCCAAAATGCGTGCTGAAATCGAAGCAGAGCACCTCAAGCACAGTACTTCGGCTGAGTTTGCGGCTTCTTGGGGCTCCTTGGGCCGCGGGTTTAGTAGTTTAGTCTCTTATCGTAGACAAGATAGCGCAGGTGACTGAGATGACCCAGATCATGATGTGGCGTTCATCGAGATCGGATCCTGCGGATGCCTGCCTGAACCGCCGGACATGCCAGGGGCCACGGAGATGGCTTCAGGCTCAGGCGGCGGCGACACCGGTGATTGCGGTCCGAGTCCGAGCAGTGCCTCCGAGATCGGCGAGAAGAAAAAGAAGAAGGGCAACCGAAGCGCTTCAAGCCATGACAGCTTAGTATATTGCGAGGCCCTCAACCCTGAACCCTTAATAACTTCTGCAGGGTCTTGCAGTTTGTCATCATATAGTCGTAGTAGGAGCCCTGCAGCCTTACCCTAAACCTCAAGTCTTCTTTTTTATTATCAACCCTTATCCCTGAGCCCTGGCAGTTCATCATCTCAGCCCCGATGTAAGTCCTAGATCCTACATATCCTAAGCTTCTTATTTTCGGGCTTAGGATATACGGTTTAGGGTCTAATGTAGGGGCCTTAACAATTAGAACAGGGTTTCGGGGGCTCCTGATTATCATCATACTATACTGGGCCCCAAAACCCTATTCTAATTATCATGGCCGCTATATTAGGAGACCAGAGCCCCACACCCGAGAGAGATGCGGCACGCACAGGTCAAGAACCCCTTCCCGAATGTCGATGCGCACAGTGGCCAGTTGATGTGACCTTGTCTGCAACAGTTGCAAGCTCTAGGGGTTCGGGGATACTATAAGGGGCTGAAGAAATAGGAACATAGGGTTTATTCTAGTGATCTTATATTGGGACTATAATGCGTTTGATTTCTCCGATATTACCTTAAGCTACCAGAGCGTACTCTTTTTGGGCAGGTGCCTAGAAATGCTGATCCCTACACGCTAATATGTTGGGACCTCTAGGCAGCATAGTGATGACTAGGGGGCATGTATAGGATTCGATGTTTATGGTGAGGGTTTGGGGCTTAATATGCACGGCTCGGGGGTTCACGTGTTTTAGGGCTTTGCATAGCAAGCAGTCCTATTCATCAGCGTTCCCTTATTCGCTAGGGGTGGTTCAGTGTAGGTGCTTGGCTGAATAGAAGTACAGTATTGCTCCAAGAGGTTCCCTCATATCTTTACTTTGTCATAGTAGGGTAACATTTTGCATGTTTATGGGTACCTAAACCTCATAAGGAATAAGAATTTCATTTTTAGTCCTATCCCAACCATGAACTAGTTTATGGTAAAAGACCTGCAGTGCAGGTCCTCGCTTGAATGATTACTGAGGCCTCCATACTATATTGCTTACTCCGTGATTTCTGTTTGGGGTTCAGGGCTTTCACCTCGCAGATCCTCGCAGTGCTGAGGCATTTCTACAATCTCAAGGAGCAGAATTTCTACACGGCTGGGAGCTCAGACGTTGCCCCAAACCCTAAACCTTAAACCCCAAACCCCTACGTAAAGCCGAGGCCTGTCGAAGGGGTTCTAGAGATTAAGGGTTTAGGATTTCTAAGTGTAGGGTCTAAGGTTTAGGATTTATAAGTTTACAGTCTAAGGTCCAGGATTTATAAGCTTAGGGTTTAAGGGTTAGGAAGTTTAGGATTTACGAGTTTAGGGTTTAGAACCTACTTTTTTGAGGACTTATATAAGGAAATCCTACTTAGAGGATCATGGGACTTAGTAAGTAGATTAGAATTGGGGTTATAAGTCCCCTAAGTGGGGTTATCCTAATTAGAACCTTACTTACTAAGTCCCATGAGCCTTTAAGTAAACCCCGAACCCTAAACCCTAAACCCTAAACCTAAACCTTACACCCCAAACCCTACAAGAAGCATCTTAGGATGCCTTAATGGANCTTACTTACTAAGTCCCATGAGCCTTTAAGTAAACCCCGAACCCTAAACCCTAAACCCTAAACCTAAACCTTACACCCCAAACCCTACAAGAAGCATCTTAGGATGCCTTAATGGAGCCCTTTAAGGCTAATAAGGAGCCCAACAGAGGTAGGAAGTTCAGGATTAAGGTCGGGAATCAAGAGACTCCAGCTATCCCTTAACTAAGGAATACCTAGGGTTCCTTTAAAGGATCTATAGGGTTTAGGGTTTAGGGGATTCTAATATCCCTAAATTAAGGAATATTCCTTAACTCATATTAGGGATCCTAATATGATTTAAGGAATATTCCTTAATTACGGGATATTGGAGTCTCTGGGTGTAAGTTTAGGACGTGGGAGTGCCAAGGCACTTTAGGGTTCAGGGTTTAGGGTTCAGGTTTAGGGTTTAGGGCTTAGGGTTTAGGGTTTAGGTTGAGGGCTTATGGTTTAGGGTTTAGGGAAGTTGTCGGAAACAAAACTGAACCCTGAGCCGGACACAAAACAGCACCGGCTCTCTCAAGATTTGGGGGACAGATTCGCCAAGAGACTCCAATATCCCTTAATTAAGGAATATTCCTTCAATCATATTAGGGGTCCTACTATGACTTCAGGAATATTCCTTAATTAAGGGATATTGGAATCCCCTAAACCCTAAACCTTATAGATCCTTTAAAGGAACCCTAGGTATTCCTTAGTTAAGGGATATTGGGGTCTCGAATCAGGATTCGGGTTTAGGGTTGAGGTCTGGGTTTTGGATGCCCTAAACCCTAAACCCTAAACCGTAATGTCGGCCTTCAAGTTTCGGCTGGGGTGGTGTAGGACTACTTTTTTTGGTGGTTAGGGCTTAGGGTTCTCTGTAGGGTTTTAGGTTTTTGGGCTTAGGATTCGTTTAATAGAATAGTGGGTAGGGTTTAAGGTTCTGCGTTGAGAGGTGCTTTGGAGTTCGAAGGCCCAAACTCAGACCCAACAGGCTAGAACCTCCATGGCTCAAGACCCAAACCCAAGCCCAACGCGCTGAAGTCGATAATGGGGCTTAGGCCTTTGCAGTCTTGGCTTTAAGAGAAGCTCTCCACCAAAGTTGGCTAAGGGTTAGCACGTGTTAAGGGTTGTTAGTACCGGCAGTAGTAACTATTAACTAGTAGTCGTGTTAGTAGTCAGTAGTAGGCGCCGTCATCGTCGTGGTATTCCTTAGCGTTCCACCATGACAGTTTATGGTACAGATCCGACTATGATGCAGGCTTCTATATTCTTCTCAGGGGTTCGGGTTCCCCTCAGCCGATCAGGTGGTCTTCGCCGTGTCGCGGACGTTCCCTGGCATCACTAGATACGGGCTGTGAGGGCTTGCCATTTGAGGGGGCTCTAGAGTGCCTTGCTTGAGGCTTTCGCGGAGAGTGGCAGGTTATCTGCGCAACTTTAAGAAGTCCCTTCCCTACCTAAAACCCTAAACCCTAAACCCTAAAACCCTAAACTCTAAAAGCCCTAAAATCCGAAACCCCAAACTGTAAACACCCTAAACCCTAAACCCCCCTAACCCTAAAACCCTAAAACCATAAACCCTAAGACCCTATAGATCCCTTATAGAGCCCCTTTCAAAGGAACCCTAAACCCCTAAACCCTAATACCCTAAACCGCCCCTTCGGAGGCTCGGCGTGATGGCTCAGTACGTTTGGTCCCGGGCTATCGGTCTTCCTATTGAGCGCCGGGGAGCCCAGAAAAGAGTAGATTTGGGGCCTGATTTGGGGCTTAGATTTTGAAACAATGTTTGCCTTATATATGTGTGCATATAGAAAAAATAAAGCATATGTTGCATATATGGATAGATATGTCTCTCGCTCTCTCTCTCTCTCTCTGTCTCTCTCTCCCTCTCTCTCTCTCTATATACATATATATATAGGCATATAGAGGGTTTGTAGGGTTTTTGATCGGGCTTCAACAGGGTAACTGTAGGACTATATGTATTTTAGAGCACAGCATTTTGGTATCTAAGTATGAAATTTGAGGTTGCTCGAGGGTTTTGCAAGGGCCAATGTAGCGATTTTTGATTGATTTAGGATTTCGCGATATTGTATTGAATTTATGTGGGGAGTGTCACAAGAAATACTGGTGCTAGTCGTGACGAATTCTCTAGGCCCTTGCTACATGTGCCAGTCCCTCTAAACCCTAAAACCTACCCCACATGTGTTAGCGTAAAGGGCGAGGTTCACTGGTGTTGATTGGGTTTGGGGGGATAGGATTTAGCCCGAAAGCCTTAGCACACTATTCAGTAGTGTTTGGGTTGACGGGTTTCTACACGCAGGGCTTCAAGGATTTCAGGTTTTAGGGGCTAGCCGCAATAACCCTAAGCCTTCAACAACAACCGGGTCAAACCCAAGACGCGAGACATAGATGTAGAGCTATGAACCCATTGACTCAATTAAAGAGTCTCCAAACTACTGTCGCCTAGGCTTTGCTTGGCTTTTTCAGCACAGTTAGGGATGGCTTAGTTCTCCAATACCTAACCTGTAAACTTTTTGGGCTCTTATAGTTCAGTAGGAATCAGAAAGTCTAACCTTTTATTTCTGTGGCTTATTGGGGTAGTAAGATGGACAGCAACCCTAAACCCTAAACCCCTAAACCCCTAAACCCTAAACCCTAAACCCCTAAACCCTAAACCCTAAACCCTAAACCCTGGACCCCGAACCGGCCTAAACCCCAGATCCTGGAGAAGCAACATGCAGCCACCCGCCCACACCCAGCTGAAAACAAAGGAAACACGGTTTAGGGTTTAGGGTTTAGGGTTTAGGGGTTTAGGGTTTAGGGTAAAGGAAACACAACACACCTCAAGAACATTCTAATTACTATATACTAAACCCTTATAGTAGCCCTTATAGTAACCCTTAAAGCCCCTTTATAAGAACCCTTTAAAGGAACCCTATTCAAAGTATGCTTCCAAGTACGAAGAACTCCTGCGCTGTGGCAAGGCCCCAAGTCCTTGCCCTTGGATGAACTCGACCGACTTCAGAAGAAGCATTGGTTCCAGAAGAAGGGGGCCCAGGACACCCCAGAAGGGGCTTAAGGTTTCGGTGAAGTTTAAGTGAAATTTAGGGTTTAGGGTTTGGGTAGAGTTTAGGGTTTAGGGTTTAGGGAACTCCGTTAACCTGGCCTTGTAAGCTTTTGGAAAGGGCGCACTCCTGGCTACACAGCGAAGTGGCTTTTGTATGATTGAAGGACTATTCTTAAGTTCGGTGTAGTCTTGGGGGGTTTGAGTTTAGGGGCTGAGGTAGTGTATCCCCAGGACACCTGGGGCCTTGGCAGAAGGAGCTTTTTTGTAGAGTTCTTGTAAGGGTTTCTACAAGCTATCAGAAGGTTTGACAGTGTCTTTACAAGGGGTTACAGGGCTTTGTAAGGGTGGTTGGGAATGTACCGTAATGTCGATCCCTCATGTGGGTGGTTGTCAAAATTATGGTCCCCTTTTTGGGTACCCTAAATAATAGGTGCCGTACTGCAATAGGGACCCAAAAAGGGACCCTAAATTTGACAACCACCCATGTATAGCAGCTGTGCTCTGAAGAGGGATCCCAAAACCCTCGAACAGTTGTAGTAATCCTTACCCTACCCCTTCGAGCCCCCTACACCCTAAACCGAGGCCCTAAACCTTAAACCCTAAACCCCAGAACGCCACCCTAAACCATATGAAACTATGAGCCTGGGACCCTGGTTTAAAGGTTGAAGCCCTGGGCCCCTAGTATGGGCCCTTAGCCCTTTTAAGGGACCTTAAAGGGTAGAAGTGGGGTATATATTAGGTATATAGGGATCCCAGGTTAAGGGCCCATACTAGGGGCCCATGGATTCGTCCTAAGACTGGTTCCGATGAGCTCTTTCTCCGAACCCCAGCTTGGAGGTTCAGGGGTACGGTAGGGGCTTGGCTTCCTCTAACCGTTCCCTAGCAGCTGAGTGGGTGCACGTACACTTTCTGTGATAATATTAACCCCCTATAAACTGAAAGTCTACGCTTTTGGGAGGCTTGTTAATTCAGCACCTGAAGCTCAAAAAAGGTACAAAAGGTGCTATAAGGGTGCCGTTAAGGGTTCTACATCGGTGCTGCAAGGGTTTCTGATTAGTAAACTTCCTTTCCTTAAGGGCACGCATTCGCATCCCGACTACAATGGAGTATGGCTTTTTAAATGCTTATGAAATCATGTAGGCTTGACACTCGTGGGCTTTTTTATACATGAACTAGCTAGAGCTGTGTGCATAAGGTTTATAAGGCTTATAACCCATTTAAAACGGATTAGGTTTACGGCTTACGACCTAATTACCGCAAGCTTAGGGCTTGCAACGTAACTGCAGCGGTTGGAGGTTTCGGGGGTATATACCCTATATCATAGCCTGGGTAACTATGATTCGGGCTTTCATGTGGGCCGGAAGTACAGGTCAACCAAGAAGCCGTCAAATTGCTAATACTTTTGAGGCTTCTTGTTACGATTACCTTAACCCTAAACCCCTGGCCTCTCTACCTAGAGGCTCCATAGTAGTTCCTTTTTGGGGTTCATATTTAGAATCCTATAAGGTAAACCCAAAACTTAAATAGTGAACGGGGGAGCTTTTAACTTTTTGGCCTTATATGTTAGCTCTATCTTAGAAAGTTTGAGAACTTTTTGTGCCCGGCTGTTGAAGAAGAGAGCTAAGAGACCAATATACCCCTAAGGGTTCCTTAAAGGGTTCCTATAAGGGATCTATAGGGTTCCTTTAAGGGTTCCTTGAACTTTTTGTGAAGAAGAGAGTATAGTACACCCCAAAAACCTCGCTCTGATTGTTCAGGCCCCCAAAAGTCAGCGGTTTAGGGTTTAGGGTTTAGGGCTTAGGGTTTAGGGTTTAGGGTTTAGGGTTTAGGGCTTAGGGTTTAGGGTTTAGGGTTTGGGGTTTAGGGTTTAGGGTTTAGGGCTTAGGGTTTAGGGTTTGGGGTTTAGGGGTTCCGAAGATCCCTACCCAACGCACTGCGCAGCGAAGGAGTCTTCCGACCAGCAGTAAATGGACGCTCTTCCGCCCGGTGTATGCTGCTCCAAGAGGAGACAGGTTGCAGGAGAATCCACAAAAGGAGCCCCTAAACCCTAAACCCGAAGTCCTAGACCCTAAACCCCAAAGCCTAAATCCTAGACCCTAGACCCTAAACCCCAACCCCAAATACTGCAAGGAAGTTCTCAACCCTACCCGGGAAGATCTCTCCGCAACTCGTTACACAAGCCTCAGCACGCCCTGAGGCCCGGGCTAGTTGAAACAAAGCCTAGGGTGCAGAGTTTTGGGTTTAGGGCCCCGTGTTGGGACATTGTCTCCAAGAGACAGTGAACGTGTAGTTGCCTATTCTTTGCTCTTATTACTTGGAGATTCGGTACGTTCATTACCTGGTCCTAATTGACTTTGCAACCCGCGGTTGTCAGGCTGTTCGAAAGCTCAGCAGTCTCTAGTAGTCTCAACAGCGCGACACCTCCCCCTCCAAGAGATGAGTTTTCTGCTTCCCGCCGTCCTTCCGTGAGTGCCAAAGCATGTGCTTGCATTGTGGATTGCAAAACAACAACTACTACTAACTACTACATGACTATGATTTCCTATTTAACACGCACACCCGAAACCGTAATCTGTAAGGTGGTTCGGAAATCCTAGACACTAAAACCTATCCCGAGACCCTGAACCCTAAAGACTAAACCCCGACAATAAAGGTAACCATTAAGGTTTCGTGGATACTAGGGCAAGAGGCGTCCTGTGGATTCTCCTGCAGCCCGCTCCTTTGAGATACGCCTTCGAGCCGCTTGCTTGGAGAGCATGTGGGCCCGTCCCAAAATGACATGAGATCGAGATTATAGTATTGAGGTCGAGGGTCCTAGTAGTTCAGCGCGTAGCATTTAGAGTTTAGGGACCTGGGCACGGTTCAGAAACTCCCAGGCCATAGATACAGTATTAGTTTTTAGTTGAACCGTCTCTTACGCCCAATATGTTCTAGTCCATGGTGCCTCAAAGCATTAGGGCTTAAAATCTTACTGCTTGCCCTCGCGCGGCAACCAAACATTTCCTGCTCCAGAATGTGCAGAAAATTATCGTTGAGGAGTGGCAAGTAGTTCCGTCATGTTCCCTCGATAGCAGCAGTCCAGCTGTTGCAGGGATTTTGTCTCATGGAAGAGAGCTGAAAGCTCCGCGTTCCATTGCCCCCCGTGAAAGGGGGATTTGAAACAAGTCCAGACTCGTCCGAAGCTACGGTGCGACAAAGAAGGCTGGGGCCTAATCTGAGAGCGTAGTACAGTGGCCTGAATGTTTGGTGTTTCTGTTCCTTAGGGTTCTTTCTGACATTTGTACTGTAGTATCCATCCACCCACAGCCAATTCTAGCTATCAAGGCCTCTGTATGAACCCACAAGAAACCTAAAAGTTCGGATCATGGACCAAGCTAAGCAATGCGCCTTACATGATAGAGGCATCCAAGTTCTGATCCAAGGTGCATTCCTTAGTTGGGTGTTGTGGAGACTCCTTGAACGACTTTTCTTTGCTTCAAGCCCTGAAGCCCCAGGGTACGAAAGCCGACTTTCCTAACCCAGACCCCCGGAAGGATCCAGAAAGTAGATCCCCTAATTTAGGGCCCTATACTACTAAGGGTACTTTATAGGACCCCCCATTAAGGGATCTACTTTTTGGATCCTCCCGGGGGTCTGGGAAGCACACCATCAACCCTGAAAAGAGCGCTAAGGCCCCGACACGAGAGACTCCGAAACCACTCAAAGAAGGAGCAGATGCCTGAATCCACATGCTTAGGATCCCTTTCTTAGAGTTCAAGAGGAAGTAAACATACCCTGAATCATAAGTCATCCTAGCTTAAGGTGCATTGGTCAATCAAGGATGTTTCGAGTTTGGGCATGTCTAGAACCTGCCTTAGTAGAGCAGGTAACCTTTACCTAGTGGTAGAGTAGGTAACCTTTAACCTTTTGCAGTAGTATAATCCCTATATAACCCTTATATTATGAAAAAGGTTAACCTTTGGTTCCCCATGATACCCGACAAGTAGGTTTAATTTCCTCAGCAACTAAAACCCTTATCCAATCCGGAAGGTCTACCTTCAGTTCCCCGAGGATACTGGACATTTAAGTATTTAAGTCTGAATAATTGGGAGTTTCCGAAAATTAGGGGTACCTTATTTGGGGGTCCTTATAATAAGGAAGGACCCTACTATTTAGGGTACTATATTTGGATCCCCTATTTTCGGAAACTCCCAATTAGTAATGCTCGTCCGTAAGCTCCCTTATTATGACTGGGGATACTGAACTCCCGAGCCCTACCCTAAAGCCCTAAACCCTAAAGCCCTAAATCCTAAAGCCCTAAACCCTAAAGCCCTGAACACTCAAGCCCTAAACCCTAAAGCCCTCAACCCTAAAACCCTAAACCCTGAACCCCAAACCCTAAACCCTAAAGTCCAAACCCTCAGCCCTATACTACCTGAAAGCTAAGCTGCATCTTCGCAGGTGCTGACAGAATGCCTCGAGCCAACTTCGCTCCGGGCTTTGTCATCTTTGCTCCTCGCCTTTATAGTTTGTTGGTTAGAGTTTAGGGTTAAGGGTTTTTCTTTTGTGTCTTTAGGGGCTTTAGGGTTCAGGGGGTTGAGGTTTCAGGTTCGAGTTTGTCGGGTTTAGACGTTGTTCGTTGGTGCATGTTCTTTCGTTGTTGGTTTCGTGGCTTGTTTTCCGTTAGGGTTGTTGCGGAGTTTTTGGTATGTTCTCTTGGTGTAGTGTCAAAAGATTTCGTATATGAAGGTTTCCCAAACTGGGATCTCTTGCAAGCCGAAAAGAGTGCATCAGTCTTGTAATGCCAACCCGGAAAGGAGACCCCAAATTGGAGAACTTGGGTTCTCTAAGTTGCCTGGATCATTTGCGGTTTAGGGGTTTGCGGTTTAGGGTTTAGGGGTTTAGGGTTCAAGGGTTCAGGGTTTGAGCCCTCAACGCCTAAGTAGCCCTAATGGCCTGTATCGCTTCGGAGCGTTGAAGGTTTAGGGTTTAGGGTTTGAAGGTTTAGGGTTTAAGTTAAGGTATCGGGTTTAGAGTTCAACTGTCTCGGGCTTTAGGGCTTCAAAACTTTAGGCTTGTTGCATTTAGGGCCTTCAGAAATTCAAGGTTCTGGGGTCTGTGCTTCCCAAAGAGCCCAATACCCCCAATTAAGGAATATACCTTGAACTATACGGGGCTTGATATTATGATTGCTGGTATATTCCCTAATTGAGGGGTATGGGGCTGTCTGGCTTCTTCGGAGCTTAAAAAGCTGTGACATGACCGATGCCTTCACTTCCGGCGCAGACTGCGGGGCTAAGAGCGCTTAGGGCGCGGAGGACTAACCGCTTAAGCGTCTATGCGTCTACCAGAATTAAAGGCAAGGGATGCTAGCGTCTTTGCTTTATGAACCAACAATGCATAGTGTCCTTACAAGTCCTCGCCGAGGGGGTGGCCCCTGTGGCCAGGCGGCCCTTTGCAGTATACATGGCCCAGAACAACAAAATATAAGGGCTGAAAGTGGCAACTCGCCAACAACGCGGAGGGGAGATGAGGCGGGCGCCTGGGCCAAGAATGGAACTCCCATGTCGCGGTCGGCAGAAGTACCAGCAGCAAACGAGCGATGAGTTTGCGAGACAAAGCCTGGCCCTGAAGGCAAATGGTCTCAAGCACCGGACCTCTGTTCCATCTTTCGACCACAAGTTGGTCATTCCTCGCGACTTCACCTTCTCCGATCGCCCGGAGGCTCCGGAGCCTGTGCAGGAGCCTGAAGCCGAGGCTCCTGCACCAACCAAACGTGGAAAGCAGGACTTGTCACAATCGGAGGATCCCTAAACCCTAAACCCTAAACCCTAAACCCTAATACAAAGTTCTACAGCAGCGGGGTAGCGGGACCTACTCCAGTGTTGTGCCGGGTCGCTAAGATTCGTATAGAAACTCAGTAAAAGCCTGTCTTACCAAGTACCCAGAGACTCCAATATCCCTTAATTACGGAATATTCCTTAAATCATATTAGGGATCCTACTATAATTTAAGGTATATTCCTTAATTTAGGGATATTGGAGTCTCTGGGTAGGATACAAACCCTAGAGCCCGAAGCCCTAACCCCCAAAACCCTAAATCCTAAGCTTTAAACCCTAGCCCCTAACCCCTAACCCTAAACCCCAAGCCTTAAACCCCAAAACAGCCAAAAGAATCAGCCTAAAGGCTGCAGCACATCGTCGGTGGCACAGATGGGCTCAAGGCCCATGTGTATATATATATATATATCTATGTATATATATGTACATACACACAGACACATACATACATACATACATCCATGCATACATACATACATACATACTTACATACATACATACACATGTATATCTATATATATATGCACGTGGTATGTATATATATATACACACACACATGTGATATACTTTTTCATATGTATATGTACACGGGGTAATATGTGTATGTATATATACACATACATATATACATACATATAAAGATTTTCTTTTCGCTTTTCCGTTCAGGGTTTGGGGTTTCGGGGTGGGGTTGTCATTCTCATTTTGGAGAATGCTGGTTCTTCAGCTTGTTTTTTCGTAGGTTCTGCCTGCTGTCTTTACGACCCTACACCGACAATAGCTGCGAGTCCTTTTTTGCCGTCATCGCAGCAGAGGGGTTAAGAAGCTTTGGAGGTGTTGGTGCATGAGACTTAGGGTCTCTCAGGGTTTAGGGTTTAGGGTTACGGTCTTTCAAACTTGGGTTGCATTTAACTTATGGTTTTCTTGGTGCACTGCATCAAGATTTTTTCTGCTTACTTCCCGAAGGGGAGTGGAGTTTAGCCCACACCCGGATCCCGAAGCCTGCAACGAAGAAGCAACCTGGAATCATGAACCCTGCAAAACCCACATCCTACAGTCCAAATTCCCGAAACCCCAAACCTTCCATCCTAAGTCCTAAGACCTCGAAGACTATATCCTTAGTCCACAAGGTTTAGGGTTTAGGGTTTACGGAACTAGCACCCTAAGATGCCAAACCTTACATCCCCATGGACACAGACTGCCCTCCTTGGCTGCCGCATCTGCCGCGCAGGGGAGCCCAGCCGTGGGGGCAACGGGAGTTCGTTTAATTGACGACCCTCGCAAGCGCACACAAATATTTCCGTGTGGATCGTGCCCTGAACTGTTTTCGGTGTAGGGGTTTATAATCGCTATAAGGATGTTTAAGGCATAGCCAGGAACCTTGAATCTTAAACCCTTGACCCTAAAGTCCCGAAGCCCAAAATCCTAAACTGGGAGTGTGGGTTCAGGAAACAGGATTTTCGTGAAATGCGGGGCTTCCTGTGAGGGATTTGTGCTTACAGGGCTTAACGACGGGGTTTATAGGTCTTGCAGGGCTGTTAGGGTTCAGGGCTTGTATATATAGTAGAAGCCAGAAAGTTGGAACATCATTATCCTCATGTCCTTAAGGTAAAGTATAAGGGATCCTAGCACTAATCCTCCTAAAGCCATGTTCCAACTTTCTGGCTTCTACTGTATGGTTTTTAGCGCTTTGAGGGCATTTTAGGGTTTTGGGTACAGGAAGAAGCGACACAAACCAAAACAATGATTGCAAGGGTGTGGCCTTTGCCAAAAAGTGGTGGAGGACAGAAGGTTTTAGTAAGCCCGCGTATATTAGGTCCCAAGAACTTAAACCTCCATTTTGTCAGGTAACAATGTCCTAAGTCCTCCCTGAACTATACGGTTCATGGGTACATTTTTCAGCATTTCACTTTTGGGCGCTATGTTTTTTCTGCAGAGCTCTACAACATACCTGTCTGCACGCAGATACATATATATATATATATATGATCTCATACGTTTTGCTTGCCTTCTGAGGGGACCTGAATCCTCCCCCAAGCCCTGAAGCCAAACCCAGAAACCCTCAAGCACTCGTTGCGGTTCAGGGTTCAGGGGTTCGCTGCTGAGGCCCTGGTTTCGCGTGACGAGGCACTTGGACTGGTTTAGAGTTTAGGATGGCTCCGTTAGGGTTTTCCGTAGAAAGAGTTGCTTTTCAATTTTGGCGGGGGAGGGGTGCGAGTGTACGGGGTTTGGGTCTTTAAGTTGTTATTTTAGTTAGGGGCTCATTATGGTCCAGTGCGGATCAGGGGGTTGAATATAGGGCCCTCCATTTTTTCTAGCCGTATTTTAAAGGGTTCCTACTATGACTTTAGGATTCGATATGCCCTAAAGCTAAAACCCTAGTGTAATTTATAAGCCCCGTGGGAGACCTCGTGTTCTTCCTGTAATTACTGCCCATTACTGCCCTCATGGTCAGTGTAATTTTGATGCAAGGCTACCCCAAAACCTATTCTAATTATAAAGGCCGCGCACGAAACCTTTATGGTAACCCTGAGAGTAGCCTTTATACATCACTTTAACTTACATAGCCGATGGGTGAACTTTAGACTTTTTGGCCTTACATGTTTGGTCTATCGGTCAAAGTTTAAACTTTTGGGGCCCCCGCTTTTGAAGCAGAGAGTTAAGAAGTAGGTGTGAGTTTTGGCTTAAGTGTGGTCTTATAAAAGTGAATTATAAGGAATACAGCAATTCGTCGCAGGTTCGGTTGTGAATTATTGCTATTCATTTTTAATTTAATAGTAAAGACATCCTATTGCCTAAGAGCTTTAGAACCACCTCACCACGATATTATTGAACTTTCTGTCGGTGTGTTACTTACAGTGTTCTCGCACTTGTGCCATTCTTTGCGAGTCGAAATATTGCTTCAGATCCCTAATCTTCAGTTGATTCAGAACGTAACACAAGGACATTTGACATAATTGTTTAGTTTGTTCTTGCCATTGAACTTGAAAGAGTCAGCAGGGGCAGCGCAGAGCCACAAGCATGGCGCAAACAAGTTTTAGCCATACAGAGGCTTCTCCACGTACTGGCATGAGGCTGACTCCTGCGTGGACACCGTGGAAGACACGTGGCGAGATCACTACGATCTGAGAAGCGCGCTGCCTCCCTGAAGAGCAGCCAGGCACAGTGCCCTCCTGGGATCCCACCAGATGAGTCTCAGCAGAGTATGGAAGCAGACCCTGCTCTTGGACTTGGGCCTGCTGACCGATGACTTGGACATGTTAACAGCCATGGAGACTGTTGAGGAATTGCCGTTGAAAGAATTGCCACCAGGAGGCATCAGCCTTCAGCACATCCACTTGGGATGGGCTTTGCTGACATGGCAGTTCCAGAAGGATGGGCATACCGCTTAATAGCTGAGTAGGTGCACTTTGCACGTTTTGGGATACTATACAGTAGCAATATACTACCAAAGCCTACTCGAAGTATTGAAGACTTCTAGTCTCCCGAAGCCCTAAACCCCCTAACCCCAAACCCTGGTCTCTCTAAACCCTAAAGGCCTTCCTAATCCCTAAACCCCGAAACCCCTAAACCCAAAACCCTTAAAAACTAAACCCTGCACTCCTGGTCTCCTTGAACCCTAAACCCTTAAACCCCTAAACGCCAGAACCCCTTCAACCCTTATAGAGCCCTTAAAGGAACCCTTAAAGGAACCCTTGAAGGAGCCCTTAAAGGAACCCTAAAAGGAACCCTTTTAAGAGCACCTGAGCAGGTTGGCCTCTCGAGGCTGGTGCACAGCCATGGCGTGCTGCGCTGGGCACGCACCTGACTCAGCAATATCCCTTAACTTAGGAATCCCAGGGTTCCCGGGTTCCTTTAAGGGATCTGGAGGGTTTAGAGTTTAGGGGATTCTAGTATCCCTCAATTAAGGAATATTCCTTAAACCATATCAGGGGTCCTACTATAATTTAAGGTATATCCCTTAATTGAGGATATTCCTTAAGCCTTAAGCCATATCAGGGGTCCTACTATAATTTAAGGTATATCCCTTAATTAAGAATATTCCTTAAGCCTTAAAGCATATCAGGGGTCCTACTATAATTTAAGGTATATATCCCTTAATTCAGAGTATTCCTTAAGCCTTAAACCATATCAGGGGTCCTACTATAATTTAAGGTATATCCCTGAATTAAGAATATTCCTTAAGCCTTAACCATATCAAGGGTCCTATTATAATTTAAGGTATATCCCTTAATTGAGAATATTCCTTAAGCCTTAAGCCATATCAGGGGTCCTACTATAATTTAAGGTATATCCCTTAATTGAGAATATTCCTTAAGCCTTAAACCATATCAGGGGTCCTACTATAATTTAAGGTATATCCCTTAATTAAGCGATATTGGAGCTTCAGAGGCTCAGAGTCCTCGGTGCTCTCTTGGAACAGAGGGGTTCTAGGTAGGGCTTTGCGACATTGTATATTTTCCCTGATTGGGCCTAGGAGGATCTTACTTACTAATATTTTTCAAAAGCTTTAAAGGCCCCACCTAGGGTTTAGGGGTTTCGGGTTTCGGGTTAAGGGGTTTGGGGTTTGGGGTTCAGGGGTTGGGGGTTTAGGGGTTAGGGGTTAGGGGTTAGGCGTTAGGGTAGGGTTCAGGTTTTGGTATTATCATTCCATTGTAGTCCAGATAGCGTTATGGTATTTGTGTTCCCGAAGCCCTTGGCTTTTGTTGAATTATAGTAGAAGCCAGAAAGTTGGAACATAATTGCCCTCATACCCTTAAGGTACAGTATAGGGGATCCCA
The DNA here is from genome assembly GCA_003297005.1 of Symbiodinium sp. clade A Y106. NCBI lineage: Eukaryota > Dinophyceae > Suessiales > Symbiodiniaceae > Symbiodinium > Symbiodinium sp. clade A. Next base: position 53,715 of record BGNK01002000.1, read on the forward strand.
GCATTAATCATCCTAAATCCATGTTCCAACTTTCTGTGGTTCACTATAAACCCTAAACCCTAAACCCCTAAACCCTAAACCCCTAAACCCTAAACCCTAAACCCTAAACCCCTAAACCTTACACCCTAAACCCAATTATTAAGGCCTCAATTTCTGGGACTCCACAGCTTAGAGCTCATGGTTTCGACTTTTCGGAGTCACAGATGGGTTTCGCCGTCTCAAGGCCACAGTAGCAAACAAACCAAAGCATGGTTTAGGGTTTAGGATTTAGGGTTTATGGTTTAGGATTTAGGGTTTATAGGGTTTAGGGGGCAAAAGGTTGTAGGGCCCTAGATTTTGAGCTTCGCGTTATTGTACCGTACTGCTACGCCTTTTCGTAGGGGCTAAACCTTGTACCATATACTCCAAACCCAATGCCCTCAACCATAAACCCTGTCCCCCAATCCTAAACTCGTAGCCCTACGCCTCCATCAATCCTTAATCTATGTACTTCCAGCGCAGAGCCCTCTTTGAGAGTTGTTTTGTTTTTCGGTCAGACGGACTATGCTAACATCCCGAGGTGTAACCTTCAGAAAGCCTCGGTCGTGCCCAATACTCCACTACCCAGACCCCCGGGAGGATCCAAAAAGTAGATCCCGTAATGGGGGTTCCTATAAAGTACCCTTAGTAGTATAGGGCCCCAAATTAGGGGATCTACTTTCTAGATCCTGCCGGGGGTCCGGGTAATTGAGGAATGTTGGCTGAAGGAAGAAGAAGCCCTGCCGGCCTTCGTAGATTCCTTAAACGGAACCTTCAAAGAAACCCTTTGCCAGGAACCCTAAAAGAAGCCCCGAAAGGAACCCTAAAAGAAGCCCCAACAGGAACCCTAACAGAAGCCCCAACAGGAACCCTAAAAGAAGCCCCAAAAGGAACGCTAAAAGAAGCCCCAAAAGGAACCCTAAAAGAAGCCCCAAAAGGCACCCTAAAAGGGTTCTTGGACGACTGGAATTGGGCTCTCGGGGTATGCGGGAGCAAAACTTGCCGTTCTTTTGGTTGGCTCTTAGGACTTTAACTTTTTGGGTTTCTATATGAACTATAATACGGAGGCTTAAAGTTTAACTTTTAGGAGGGGTTCAGAAATCAGCCAAAAATATACTCCTACGGGTGCCTTAAAGGGTTCCTATAAGGGATCTATAGGGTTCCTTTAAGGCTTCCCTCTAAGGGATCTATAGGGTTCAGAAGTCAGCCAAGAAAAGCCCAAAGCCTGAAACTGTCCAACCCTACAGGCGTACTCCCCCAAACAAAAAGCCAACCAACGAACCACACAGATACACGCACGGACAAGCACACACATATGCATACGTGCATACATACATACATACATACATATACCCCTAAACCCTTAAACTCTACGTAGCTCCCCAAACCCTGACACCCTACACCCCTAAACGCTTAAACCCTAAACCCCCCTGAATCTCTAAGCCCTTAAACCTTAAACCCCTAAACCCTTAATCCCTAAACCCCTAAACCCTTAAAACCCAAATCCCTAAACCCTTAAACCCTAGACCCCGAAATCCCTTAGCCCTAAATCCTGAAATCCTTAAACCCTAAGCCCCGCAAATCCCGAAGCCCTGAATCAAACGAACGAAGACGAGGATGGCTCGCCTCCAGGAAGCCCACCGGCCCGGCTCCATCCCCGTGGCCTCCCCAGGGCCTTGGGGCATTAGGTTAGGGACCCAAAAAGCAGATAAGCATAAGCATTTTATGGGGATATCCCCATCTTATTGGGCTTCATTATAAGGGGGCTTATATGGGATATCCCTATCCTTATTTTTGCTTATGTGTTTTTTTTCGGGCCCTATTAGGGTTTTAGGCTTCAGGGTTTTGGGTCTTCGCAGAGTTTGGGGCTTGGGGTCTTAGGGTTTAGGGTTGAAGGCTTATGGCGTAGGGTTTAGGGTCTAGGGTCTTCGGGTTTCGGGCTCTGAAGGTATAGGGTTTAGGTTTAGGGTTTAGGGCTTCAAGGCTCCTGTGAGGCTTCTTTAAAAAGGGTCTATAAGGGTTCCTGTAAGCGACCGGGGGTTTAGGGTTGTCTTCAGCGCCCCGTCAAAAGGGCCTTGTGTTCCTTCAAAGGGTATCTTAGATAGTGAACGGGGGAACTTTAAACTTTTTGGCCTTATATGGGTGGTTGTCAAAATTATGGTCCCTTTTTGGGTCCCTATTATAATACGGCACCTATGATTTAGGGTACCCAAAAAGGGACCCTAATTTTGACAACCACCCATGTATTAGCTCTATCTTAGAAAGTTTGGACTTTTTGTGGCCCGGCCGTTGAAGAAGAGGGTACTTAAAGGCTCATGGGACTTAGTAAGTAAGGTTATAAGTCGGCTATAATTAGGATAACCCCACTTAGGGGACATAACCCCAATTATAATCTACTTACTAAGTCCCATGATCCTCTAAGTACCCTAAACTCCCCCCTTATAGAACCCTTAATAGATCCCTAAACCCTAAAGAATCCCTAAAAGGAGCCCTTTAAGGAAGCCTTACTTACTANTTACTAAGTCCCATGATCCTCTAAGTACCCTAAACTCCCCCCTTATAGAACCCTTAATAGATCCCTAAACCCTAAAGAATCCCTAAAAGGAGCCCTTTAAGGAAGCCTTACTTACTAAGCCCCATGATCCTCTAAGTAGACCCTAAACCCTAAACCCTTATGGTACCCCTATAGATCCCTTAAAGGAACCCTTTAATTATGACCTACTTACTAAGCCCCATGATCCTCTAAGTACGTTGCTACCCTAAACCCTAAACCCTAAACCCTAAACCCCTAAACCCTAATCCCCTAAACTTACTAAGTCCCGTGATCCTCTAAGTAGGGCGCCTTTGAAAGGTACAAAAGCGTAGTAGAATACTGGCTCCGATTTGAGGGAATTCAGGGGCAACATTTCAGTGATTCAGGGCTCCCTTGAGGGTTCCCCTAATGCGTTTAGGGTTTAGGGTTTAGGGCTTAGGGCTTAGGGTTTAGGGTTTAGGGTTTAGTTTGTGGGGCTCCCTTAGGATTTTGTTGGTTGCCTTGGCGGGTTTAGGGTTTAGGGCTCCTTTTGGGGTTCTTCGCCGGGCTTCCTTTGCAGGTTCTCTTTTCGGGTTCCTGCAAGAGGATGACTTTAAGGGTTCAGGGGACTTGGTAGGGTTACAGGTACCTTAATTGGGGTTATAAGTAGACATAGCTATAGTTACTTCCTTATGACGCTACTTACTAAGTCCCTGAAACCATAAACCCTAAACCCTGAACCTTCAAGTACTTTAAAGGTTCCTTTACGGGTTTCTTGGCTATGCTTCCGGGCCTTCTAGGAATTTTGACGTCTGCTATTATTCTTAACTTTAGCAACAGCTTCATGCCCCCGAATCTTAAACCCCCTTGAAACGGAAGCCCTGGAAAAGAACTGAGACCTTAAAACTCTAAGCCATGAGAAAAAACTATACCGTAAGCCATTGCAAGACTTGAAAGCCACCACGAGGCCGCGAGGCGGCGGCTCGCTGTCCCATCCTCGGGGTGAGTCGGAGCCGGGTTCCTTTAAGGGTGTTGGATGTAGGGTTTAGGCTTGAGGGCGTAGTGTTTCGGGTTTAGGGTTTCGAGAGACCATTCCATACGTCGCCGGATGTGTGTTTAGCTTTCTTTGCCTTTTGAGTGTTTAAGGAGCTCTAACCAGACAGTTTCTTGCATTAGAAACGGGAGTAGCCATTGTCGCGACTCTCATCATATCATGAGAATGAAGCTTTATAGATACCACTATTTGGTTATGTCATTCCAATGATGATCCAATGCCACTGATGATATTATCATGAACACTGAGTTGATACTAAAATACCATTAGTATGATCAGTACCATTGGCGCTTATTTCAGTGTTAATGTCAATGTTGATCTTGATGTAGATACTGATAGTAATATTGAGGTTGTTGTTGATGCTGATCTTGAAAATTGCTGTTGGTACTGATACTGGCATTGAGGTTTGCGTTTCGTATCCATCGTGATGATGATATGGATGTGGAAACGGATATTGCTATCACCATGGCCATTTCCCCTTTCACGTCTATCATCATGATTCCGGCCCTCATCGTGATGATTTTTGCCAATTCTGAATAGGGGGCCGGTTTGGGTTGCTACTGTCGCTTTCGTTTTGCTTTGGTCAGTTGAACGCGTTCAGAATATGTCTTACTAGCTGAGTAGGTAACCCTTAAACTTTTCGGGTTTATGTAGCCCTACCATAATTGAAAGGTTTGCACAGCTCTAATGATTTCACTTCTGAGTTTGGAAGTGGGTAGCTCTTTAAACCCTAAACCCTAAGCCGAGGTGAGTAGTTCTCTAAATTGGATAAAGGGTTCCTGTAAGAAATTCAGAAGGCTTCCTTTACGGGATCTGGAGGGGTTTTTGGGTATAGGATTGGGGTAGTTCTCTAATTTTGGGGGTCCCTTTTTCGCGTCCTGTTTTTTTTATAAGGGTGCCCCTAAACCCTAAACCCTAAACCCTAAACCATTTCGTGGACTTACAAAGGGACCCTCATTCGGAGAACTCCCCAGGTTTAACGGCTTGAGTGGTGGAGCTTGGCGTAGACCTCTGATTTGTCAGCCCTCACCTTGAATGATAATCTGGGCTTTGGAGTACCATACTTTGATACTTTTTCTTAAAGAAGGAACCATTGTGAAAAAAAGTTTATACTTTTTTCCCCCTGGTTACTTAAAAGCCCAGTAATAATAGCATCCTAATGTTCGGGCTTTGAAGAAAAGGGGCTTATCCCTAAACCGTCTAAACTGGGGGCCTTAATGATTAAAACAGGGTTTGGGGGGACCATTATGCTGTAAACATAATAAGGATCCCCCCCCAAAGAAAACCTATTATAATTATTAAGGCCCTTCTGCTACATCCGTATAATAGCCTTCACAGTAGCCCTTATAGACGCTTTTGCAGGAACACTATTCTAATTATGGAGGCCCCTCAGTAGATCACAGTTTCCTAGTAGTAGAGTAGGTAACCTTTAACCTTTTGGGGTAGTATAATCCCTATATAACCCTTATATTATGAAAAAGGTTAACCTTTGGTTCCCCATGGTACCCGACGAGTAGGGTTTACAGCTTCAGGTTCTGAGATCCACAGCTTTTGTAGGGCTGTCGGGTTGTAAAAGAAACCCGAGACAGGGTTTAGGGTTTAGGGTAACCTTAAACCCTGAACCCCCAATTCTAAACCCTATACCCTAGACCCTAAACCCACATCTGCGATCCTAAACCCTAAAATAAAGCCGAAGCCTTTGTCAAAGGAATCCCTGAAGCAAGCCTAAACCGGAAGCCAGCTGATCGGTGGCTCGAGAGATCGCGAGCGATGCCTTTGCTGCCTTGAGCAGGCATGGCTGCTTGAAGGCTTATAGGCTGAGGCTCTACTTAGAGAGTAAGGGTTCCTAAAGGGCTCCTTAAAGGGATCTATAGGCTTCCTCAAAGGGATCTATGGGGTTTAGGGTTTAGGGTCTACTTGAAGGGGCAGGGGACTTGGTAAGTAGATTATAGTTGGGGTTATAAGTCCCCTAAGTGGGGTTATCCTAATTATAACCTACTTATAACCTTACTTACTAAGTCCCATGAGCCTTTAAGTATCGGGTTCCTTGAAGGGTTCCATAGGAGGGTTTCTGGGGGCTCCTTGAAGTGGGTTGGGGTTTGCGGGTTAAGGTTTAGCGGTTCACTTGGAGGATCTGGGGACTCAGTAAGTGGGGTTACAGGTACTTTAATTGGGGTTAGTAGATGGAACGAAAGTTACCTTACTCATAAACCCTACATACACGTGAACCTCCAAGTAGGGAGTCTCTTTTACAAGCATCCACCTCGGGCATTTGGACGGCATAGTGGCGATCCACGGTTAACTTGATTTTCTGGGAGTACGACCAGTTCACACATTGCAGCCCCGGTTCACTACTTCCGGCCTGAGCCAAGCACTGGAAAGCTACTGGGGTCACGCCAAACACGGCCTGCCGGCAAAGATCTTCACGTTCTCTCTCGCCGCGTCCATGCGGCAAATTCTCGCCAAGGTGACTGGTGTGGCCAGGGGTTATAAGTATACATATATAACTACAGTTACGTTACTTACAACCCTCCTTACTAAGTCCCCGGAACCTCCGTGTAGGGTTCCATTACAGGGTTCTATAAAGGCATTTATAAGGGCTCCTGTAAGTGGTTTGGGATATCGGTTTGGGTTTAGCAGTTTAGTTCCTTCGAGGAGGCTGAGGGTTTATTGGGCCAAAGGTTAAAATTGACATGCTTGGATATAGGAGTTTCAAAAAGAGGAGACCAACATTCTCACTCTCCTCGGGACAGTCTGCAGGCATTTAGTTTTTTGGGGTTCGGCTTCTTTTGCAACTCGATGTCTCTCAAAGACTCGTCCGTTGCTTCTCCTGTAACAGGAGTAGAGACATGAACCCGAATAGTAGTTGTTGATTATCAGGTTCCTTTAACAAGGACGTCCACTACTAATCCGATTTCGCACCGGTGTGATCGGCGCAGGCACATGGTTCTGATCGCGGATCTGCAAGTCTTGCCCTCGCCACCCGGCAACCAGAAGAGCAGGTGGAAGCACGTGGATGCGGCAATCAAAGTCATTGCTGTTTCTTGGCCAATAAGTGATGTGCCTCTTCGCGTGTACTGCTTTCCCCCATTCATTGTTGAGCTGCACTGTTCGGACTTCTTGGGCGGTTTGGAAAAGACGAAACCCCACATCCCAAGCCCTATCAACCCTTTTTGAGCTTTGCTGTGAAGCTTTCGTTGGACCATGAACTGGACAATTAAGTTGCTCAGGTCTGAATTTAGTTTAGAAGCCCCAGTATTATCTCTCAAGATCCCGTATTATAAGCATGCGACAAAATCACCCCAAAATCCCATTCCAATTATTGTGGCCCTATATTTTGGCTTTACTCTGAACTGTATTGAATTAAGGGCAACGGGGGCCTTATGTAGGGATGACGCGGAAGCCTGAACAACTGCATAGCAACCATGTCATCTCGTGCTATTAACACCCTTCTTAAGCTACAGCGTCACTACTAGAGATATTGACCCACCCTTTAGGCCGTTTACAAGACCCAAGAATGCAAACATCAAACCCTATCAAAATCATAACCCTAAACCCCAATGAAACTTAACCCTAGACCCACTGTCAGACCCTACACCCCAGACTTATGCGCGGACTTCTGTGCTGGTGGTTCCGTTCGTCTTCCAACACACAAATCGCAGGGTTGTTTACGAAATGTATGGTCTCCTGTTTAGGGATTGCAAGCGAAGGCCCTACTATTTCTGGTTCTATGTACAGGCCCTCTTCAAAAATAACAATTTGAAGATTTAGGGTTCAGGGATTTAGGGTTTAGGGTTTAGGGATTTAGGGTTTAGGGTTTAGGGATTTAGGGGTGTGGGGATTTAAGTTTCAGGGTTTCGGGTTGGGGTGCAAAGCAAGGCTCAAGGTTTCGGCTAAAGTTCCCAAGAGCCTCAAACTAAACGGGACCAGAACTTTGATATCCCCCCATAACCGGTTCAGGGTTTAGGAAGTTTCAGGTTTAGAAACCCTAAACCCTAAACCCTTAAGGGGGAGCTTTGCGTTTAGGAGTTTAGGGTTTTTAGGGCCTACAAAATTGGGCCGCCAAGAAGCACGAAGCCCCCCAGCCGCAAGCGCTAAGCCCTTAAGCCCAGTAAGACACATGATAAAACCACAGCAAAGCCATGTGGGTAGTTGTCAAAATCATGGTCCCTTTTTGGGTACCCTAAATAGCAGGTGCCGTATTATAATAGGGACCCAAAAAGGGACCGTACTGTTGACAACCACCCATGTGAAAGCCTTATAGCAAACTCTTGCTGAGAGCTTAGTAAGAGCAAGACCCTCATAAAGACACTGCGAAAGCCTTGGCGAGAAGACGATGATATGCATGAATCTGCCGGATCATTCACCAGGAATCGATTTGGGATAAAATTGAATTTCCCTTGTTGTTCAACATGGCCATAATATAGCCCTAATAAAAACTGGGCCCTGACCTCTATACCCCTATAGATCCCTTTAAAGGAACCCTTAAAGGAACCCTAATTTCGGGGACTGTTGAAATGGACACCTACAGTGGAAGCCCGAAAGTTGGAAACCCAACAGCCTCAATCCTTAAGAGTCATGTATAAGCTTGGCGTTGTTCTGGTTGGCTCTTAGGACTTTAACTTGTTGGGTTTCTATATGAACCATTTTAAGTAGGCTTAAAGTTTAACTTTTAGGAGGGGTTCAGAAGTCGGCAAGAATCCTTAAGAGTCATGTGGGTGGTTGTCAAAATTGGGGTCCCCCTTTTGGGTCCCTATTATAATACGGCACCTATTATTTAGGGTACCCAAAAAAGGGACCCTAATTTTGACAACTACCCAATTCGAGGGTAGAGCCCATGAAACGGGTTGGTTTTCGGATCCTCAGCAGTTGCTTCTGAGGCTTTAAGGGCCCCTTTAAGGCTTTCTTTCAGGGTTCCTGTAATTTTGACAACTACCCATGTCTTTGTCATAGTTGGGTAACATTTTACTTTTTTTTGGGTACTTAAAATCAATAAGGATTAGAAATTTAAATTTTTAATCCTATCCCGACCATGAACTAGATGTATAAGGAATCCCAGCACTAACTGTCCGGGATCCCAACCTCTTGGCGCTTGCTCTAAGGGCTCCAAACTTGTTGGGGTGAGGAGCTCCTTTAAAGGATCCTAAAAGGGATCTCTAGGGGGTTCCTGTAAGGGCCTGAACCCTAAACCCTAAATCCTTGCTATACTACTGATTTAGGTTTCAACGACGAGGCATCCAAACTGAAGCACTCAGTGAACGCGCTGGGCACCGTGGTGGAGGGTCCTGCGTCCAAGGTTTGGACAGTCTGCAGGCGCCTCGGGGGAAAGGGCTTCTATTTTGTGGGTTCTTGTTAAGGAACTTCATTTAAGTTATCATAATAGAGAAACCACATTATTTTCTATAGATCTCTATTATGGTAATTAACTTAACTTAAATTTTAACAAGGGCCCAGTCTATGGGTGGAGGGATTTCGGGTTTAGGGGTTTAGGGGTTTGGTTTCGGGGTTAAGGGGTTTAGGGTTTATGAGGTGGGATGAATCTAGGTGGGACAACCTCAAATAAGAGCCCTTGGACAACGGATTTGTAATCTTACCTACCCTAAACCCTATACCCTAACCCTAGACCCTCAACCCCGAGTACGAGTCGTTACCGTGAAACGAACCATTTTACCGCGACACGGTCTTGTTTATCGCAGATAGGGCCGAGGCTCAACCGCAAACCCCAAACCCCTTTTGAGGCCACCCAGAGACTCCAATATCCCTCAATTACGGAATATTCCTTAAATCATATTAGGGATCCTACTGTAATTTAAGGTATATTCCTTAATTAAGGGATATTAGAATCCCCTAAACCCTAAACCCTATAGATCCTTCAAAGGAACCCTAGGTATTCCTTAGTTAAGGGATATTGGAGTCTTTGGCCAGGGGTTTTNCTAGACCCAAAGCCCTAAAGCCCCAAAGCTTAAGCCCCAACCCTGAACCCTAAAGATCCTAAAGCCCTAAACCCTTACTCTGGGGGTCTGTGTCATGAATAAGGTTTTATAGGGTTTAAGTTTAGGGTTTTTGGATTTAGGGTTTAGGAGTTTAGGGTTTAGGGTTTAGGTTTTGATAGGGGCTTCGTGAGTGTTTTAGAAGTTGCTTCGACGGCACATGTGCCGCAACAAGGAGCTTATCGGCGCGTCGCTTCGTCAGTTCGTGCGTCCGTTTGTCCGTGGGTTCATTTATCTGTCCCTTCGTTTGTCCGTTCGTCCGTGCATCCGTCTGTCCGTTTGCTTCTTGGTTGTTCGTTGTTGGTCCGATCTTCCGTTGGCTTGTCCATTCGTCCGTCCACCTTTGGCTATACAACGGCCAGATTTGCTGGAAGAAGCACTTAAGGGTATCTGGACCGGCCCCCTCTTTTTCAGTGAGGCTTGGTTAGGGCGCCAGCTGCGCTTGCGAACCCTAAACTCTAAACCTGAAGCCAAACCTACCCCTAAACCCTAAAACCGTAAATCCTCACCCCTAAACCCTAAACCCATACCCCCAAAGTCTAAACTTTTACACCCTAAAACCCCAAACCCTTGAACAGCCTAAACAGCCCTACACTCTAAACTGTTACTGTTAATCCGTAAGCCCGAAGAACATGGAGAGGCGTGCCTTCGAAGCGTGCCTCAAGTCTGGTGCCAAGTCAGAGCTCATGTGTCTTGGTATGTACTGGTCGTTGAGGCCTTTCCGGCTTCCGGGCTTTAAAACCTGTAGGGTTTTAGGGTTTTGAACTTCGGGGCTTTAGTGCTTTAGGGTTTCAGGGCTTTAGGGTTCGTGAGCTGCACGAATTCGAGAGTGCTTTGCCAAGCCTTACCAAGCTCGTTGAGCCTCTGGATGGACTGGTGAGTAATGGAAACGACATTGCCTCTCGCACATCGGGTGAGATTGCGAAGGCCAAACTTGTTGTGAACGAGACGTTGAAGATCCTGAAAGCCGAGTTTTGTCAGGGACTGTTGGCCCAGAAGTCTGCCTACATAAAAGACCAATTAAAGGATTTGCCCGCCGATGTAAAGGCATGGTACCGAAACGATATTTCGCATGCTGCGGAGGCCTCAGGACCCTTTGCCTAGCCCTCTGCCTCCTCCGGGACAGTTTTAAGGCTTTAGGGTTTTCAGGGCTTTAGGATTTTAGGGTTTGGGGTCTGCGCAGGGTTGATTCTGAAGGGAACTTTAACTTTAAGCTTGTGCTGTGCGGTTATAAGGGTTTGAGTGTTTTGGCCCGGGGTATGGTGCTTTACTTGGAGGCTCATGGGACTTAGTAAGTAAGGTTATAAGTAGCTTATAAGTAGGATAACCCACTTAGGGGACTTATAACCCCAATTAAAACAAACTTACTAAGTCCCATGATCCTCTAAGTACCCTAAACTCCCCCCTTATAGAACCCTTAATAGATCCCTAAACCCTAAAGAATCCCTAAAAGGAGCCCTTTAAGGAAGCCTTACTTACTANTTACTAAGTCCCATGATCCTCTAAGTACCCTAAACTCCCCCCTTATAGAACCCTTAATAGATCCCTAAACCCTAAAGAATCCCTAAAAGGAGCCCTTTAAGGAAGCCTTACTTACTAAGTCCCATGATCCTCTAAGTACATTGCTACCCTAAACCCTAAACCCCTAAACCCTAAACCCCTAAACCCTAAACCCTAACCCCTAAACCCTAATCCCCTAAACTTACTAAGTCCCATGATCCTCTAAGTAGACCCTAAACCCTAAACCCCATAGATCCCTTTGAGGAAGCCTATAGATCCCTTTAAGGAGCCCTATGGGAACCCAAACTAAGTCCCATGATCCTCTAAGTAGGGCCTGAGGATCCTGATGTTGGCAGCTTTGTGATAAGCAGGGTTGTCAAAATTATGGGGACCCTAGGGTTCCTTTAAAGGGTTCCTTAAAGGGATCTATAAGGGTTCTATAAAGGGTTTAGGGTTTAGGGTGGTTGTCAAAATTATGGGGTCCCGTTTTGGGTACCCTAAATAATAGGTGCCGTATTATTTTCAGGAGCCAAAAGGGACCATAATTTTGACAGCTACCCATATGCAGGGTTTAGGGTTTCAGCTTGAGGGTGTGGGAGTTTAGGGTTACAGGGCCTCAGGTTTGGGTTTAGGAGTGTAGGCCTTTGCGTCCACGGTTTAGGGTTTAAAGTTCAGCGCGTTCGGGTTAGGGTTCCTGGGTTGAGGTTTTAGGCTTTAGAGTTTTAAGTTTTGGGGCTTTAGAGTTTTAGGGTTCAGTCTTCCAAAGACTTTTTGTAATGTATAGCATCTACAAGCACTTCACAAGGCCCATAGCAATGTGTTTTTGTATGTAGCCTAAACCTTCGCAAGCCCCTTTTCAGCCCTATACAAGCCGCATAACATGCTGTAAGCACTCGAAGAAAACCTGGGACACACCAAATCCGATGCGGCTTCAGGGATTCGTGGGGCTCCTGGTGAGCCTGAAGCTCGTAGCCCTAATCCCCCAAGCCCCACACCGCGGCACTGAACCCACACCGAAGCTGAGCCTTGAGATTCTTTGAGTGGCTGTATGGCTTTTGCATGGGTGTCCATACGGCTCTGGCTGTTTTAATGTCTTGCCTATGTCTTCATGTTTGTAGCGTTATGAGGTGGTTGTTTGTCTTGCAGTAATCTGTGAGTGATAGCTTTGTTCAGAAACTCCAAAACCCCTTTGGGTCCAGAGGTTAGGGTCCAGGGTTCAAGGTTTAGGTAGTGTTTGGGCTAAAGCCCCCAAACCCGTTACTCTGAACCCGAGCCCCAAGCCCCAGCGGATGTTCTATAATTTTCCCGATGCACGGAAACGTGCACAACCCGAAACCCTGAAATCCCGAAGTGTGAATGATTCCTTGTCTGGGCCCTCCTAAGCCATCTAGATCCAGAGCGTATCTCCCTGTGTTCTTGATAAGGATTTGAGTTTAAGTTAACATAATAGGGACCTGTTGTAAATAATATGGTTTCTTATTATGGTAACTGAAATTATATCCTTTAACAAGAACCCAGCTCAAGGTACATCAAGGTGTACCAAGGCACCGTGGGCTTATGTTCTCGTTATTCTTTGAGGTGCTTTGGTGTCCTGGTGCATCATGGCCTCCTACAGTTCTTTGTCGTGTGATCGGTGTCGCGCCGTATTCTGACATCGCATACTGTATGCAGCTCAAAATCCTGCCCAAGCCCCAAGCCGTAATCCCAAACCGTCACACTTTAAACCCCAGACGTGTATTGGAGGATGTTAGAGTCGCTACAGGTGCGGAAAACGTTCAAAAGTTCGGTCGCTTCATGTGGTGGCAGGGCTGTGGGATTTTCGCGCTTTAGTGCTTGCAGTTTTCCGATGTATACGTTTGGGCTTAGGGTTAAGGGCCTCGAACCCTACCCTAAACCCTAAACCCTAAACCTCCTAACCCCTAAACCTTAAACCTTGAGGTCTAGGATAAGATCAGAGCCCGAAGGCTTCAAAGCATCACTTACTGGGGTGGTTGTCAAAATTAGGGTCCCGTTTTGGGTACCCTAAATAATAGGTGCCGTATTATATTAAGGACCCCAAAAAGGGGACCCTAATTTTGACAACCACCCACATGACTCTGAGATCAAAAACCTTAGATAGGCGATGGGAGAACTTGACACTTTTTTGAGCTTATACCAATACTTTACTTTAAGGGCACGAGGAGAATGATCTAACTTTCTGTTTTCTACTGTAAACGGACCCAGGAGCAAGTTCCGTTGTGGAGTCCAGCTGGGCACTATCCGTTTGGTCTATCTTAGAAAGTTTGAACTTTTGGGGGCCCCAGGGTTAGGGGTTTAGGGTTTAGGGGTTTAGGTTTAGGGTTTAGGGGTTTAGGGTTTAGGGGTTTAGGTTTAGGGTTTAGGGGTTTAGGGTTTAGGGTTTAGGGGTTTGGGGGTTTAGGGTTTAGGGGTTTAGGGGTTTAGGGTTGAGGGGTTTAGGGTTTAGGGTTGAAGCAGAGGGAAACTCGGAATTGAGGGTATAGGGTTTGGGGCTCAGGATTTAGGGCTCCTAAGCTAAACCCTCAAGCTCGCAAGCCAAAGCCATGCAAGAAGATCCCGTGACTGGCTCCACGTCTCAGTTCCTTTTCGGGGAATCGGTTGGCAGGCGACAGCAGCGTGGATGACTTGGAAAAAAGTGGCAGGAAGGTGGCTTCCAAGGCCCTGGACTGCGGGCTACGGGTTGCCAGTTCAGGCTTTTCGGGTTTAGGTTTACGAGTTTTGTTCAGCTTTTTGTTTTAGTTTCTTTGGTAGGCTTTGGAGGCATCTCTAAAACTCCAAAACAAACTTTCTTCTGTGCAGCTTGCCAATAGGAATTGACCTGAAACCCAGCCTTAAACCCTAAACTAGACCCTGAACCCCATCAGACCCGTCCAGGCCAGGAAGGCCAAGAAACCCTCGAAGGCCAAGAAGCCCGCGAAGGCCCTTCCACGGTGTTCGGTTTAGGGTTTAGGGTTTAGGGTTTAGGGTTTAGGGTTTCTTGGATGTAGCCAGATCCTTAGGAACTGAACTGTCGGGTTTCCTCTGCAACTTGTGAAGGGCTTCTAAGTAGCATGATGTTCTTTAAAAGTCCGATAAGGGGAAGTGTATGGGCAGCCTAAGGAAGACGATATAGATTCTACAAAAGAAGCACCAAGTAAACCGCAAAAATCCACCACGACGGGCTTTCAGACCCTTGTCGGGGTTAGGGGTTCAGGGTTGGGCATCGAACATGTTACAATGTTCTGAGGTTTCTGACATGTCGATACGGCCCATGGAATTGAAACGTTAGTGCAAGGAGGGCTCGTGGTGTATGGTTTTGTCTTCTTGAATTAACAGCTCGAGCGCCTGATGTTGGAGAGGGGGAGGTTGTGAAGTGAGAGTTTAAATTTTTGCAGTTTCGGGGATCCGATTTCGATGTTTAACTTGGCTTTACCACGTCCTTACAATCACTTGTTTCCAGCCCTTAAATCTCCTAAACCCTAAACCCTGAACCCATTCAAGGAACCCCAAATGTCGGGGTCATCTGGCCCTAGCTCTGCAGGTCAGGAAGGCCATGAAGGCCAAGGGGAAATGCCGCTTGGAATCGGTCCAGACTTTACTGCTCTTAGGAATTATGTATTAGTTTTCTTTTACTATGACTTAAGTGGATTAGTAAGAGTATTATTGTTATCCTGATTCTAAGGGCGCTAAAAGAACCCCCAAGCCGTAACTTCTTCAACCGCCCCCACAGTTTGGGTTTAAGGTTTAGGGTGATTGGGCTTCGGGTTTAGGGTTCAGGGTTTCCCAAACCCCTATAACCCTTAAACAAAGATCGAGTTGAAAGTTACGAGGGTTCCACCGTAGCGATCCTTCCATGATACCCGATGCTATATCGTAATATAAGTCTTCTGAGAATAGGCTTCAGGCTCTTAGGGTGGTTCGGCCTATCTACAGGGATTTCCAACAAGAGTTTATTGCTGACGCTCCGAGAGGAGTGAGCACTTCCCTCGTGCCGAAGGCTACAGGAGAAACTTTACACTTCAAATCAAGGGATACCGAAATAATCCTTATACCAATCCCTGACATGCGTTATGAGGCCCCGGCTCAAAATCGCACGATTTCATGCATGGGGGGGTGACGTCAGGGCCTACTGTTGAGGGTTTAGTAGAACTCTGCGTCTTATTTTGGGATCTCTGTTGTCACGTGAATGCAAGGAGCAAGGGCACCCTTGTTACGATACTGCCGAGCCTAGGCCAATTAAGGTCCCAAACCCTACCTTTGGGTGCTTGCGTAGGGGTGGGTTCGGTTTAGGGTTTCAAGGGCTCCCTTACGGGTTCTCCAAAAAAGGGGGGTTTGTAACGGTTCCTTCAGGGGTCTTAGTGTTTCGGGTTTAGGGCTGAAGGTGTGTATAAGGGTTCCTTTAGGGGTCTTACTGTTTAGGGTTCAGGGCTGGCTGAGCATTGAGGGTTTAGGGTTCGGGTTAGGCTTTTGGGGTTTAGGGAGCCTTATGTTTCAGAGCCCCCGTAAAAGTGATACTTTAAACACTGCGTTTTGTGTTATCCTTATGCGCCTCTGGTATTTGAGGGGGCGGGGCGGGTTGCTAGGCGCATTGAAGGTTCAAGGTTTAGGGTGGTCCCGTTCCGCTGGTGCCGAGGAAAGCCCTGTGCGCTGGGGCCACAATTTGAAGCCGAGATCGCCAAGTGGAGTGAAGGCGTAGGATGTCGTGAGTAAGTGCACATCAGCACCCCTTTGTAGACTCCTTGCAGACCCTGTAAACGATACACGAACATGTATTCTAGATTCCATCTTCCCAAATCACACGCCGTATAAGACCTTGCAAAGCACCCGTAAAGACCATTCTGATACCCGCCAACCAACCCTGATATAGCAGTGTGAATAGTTTGTCATCTTGTCTCCGTACAGTTCCCAATATATTTAATTATACCATATTCGACCCCAAGACCCTATTCTAATTACTGAGGCCCCTACATTCGGTAGAGTTGAGCTGAGGGAGTGCTTGAGACGAGACTCCGAACACCCCTTACTGAATCCATGCTATACTATACCGTAAAATTCAGGAGGTATTCTTACCATGAGTTACGGTGTATTCCTTCAATCATGGTGTTTTGGAGTTTCCGGGGCGCTGCCCCGAAGCCGAAAAGCCTAAGCCCAAAACCCGACACTGGGGAGCTCGGCGCTGCAAGAAGCAGAGGACAAAGAAGGGCAAATCTCAACCCCAAACCCTGAACCCTAAGAAGAAAACCCTAAACCCTGAACCCTAAACCCCAAGCCCTGAACCCCAAGCCGTAAACCCTAAGCCCGAAACCCAAAGCCTTGAACCCTAAACCCTAAAGCAAAATGAGCTCTAGGGGATTCCCATGGGCTCCTGTAAGGGACTCTGCTTCGAGGATCAGGGGCTTTAGTCAGCGTTATATCCTTGAAGGGTTCCTTAAAGGGATCTTGGCGTTCGTCTGGTTGGCTCTTAGGACTTTAACTTTTTGGGTTTCTATATGAACTATAATAAGGAGGCGAAAAGTTTAACTTTTTGGAGGGGTTCAGAAGTCAGCCAAGTTATAAACTCAAAGGCCCCATAAACCTCAAACCCTAAACCCCAACCCCTAGACCTCATAAACCCTAGGACCCTAAATCCTAAACCCCCTAAACCCTAAACCTGACTGCATCACGGTTTAGGGTTTAGGGTTTCGGGTTCTACTTCGAGGATCAGGGGACCTAGTAAGGCCGGGGTTCTTCGGAGCCTTTATTCTAAGCCATTTACAGGTGGGTAGTTATTAGGTGGGCAGTTTCCCATAAGCCTCCCATACCACTCCTATAAGGTAAAGGGGGTCTTATGGGAGTACTATGGAAGAAGAACTACCCACCTGTAAGGGGCTTCTATTTATGAGCTCCTTCAAAGGGACCTTTAAGGCCTTAGGGTGCAGATCCTACTTTCAGGGTCAAGGGTTTAGGGTTTAGGGTTTAGGGGACTTAGTGATTGGTGTTATAGGTACCTCAATCAGGGTAAAAAAAGTAGATATATCTATAGTTGCCTTACTTATAACCCTGCTTACTAAGCACCCTGAACCTCAGGGTTTATTAATATGCATGGTTGTCATGTAGGGGCCTTAAAACGTTCGAAGACGCATTTGGGGGGGCTATCTTTCTGTACAAGTATATCAGCAAACGTATGTCATTACTAATTACTATATCTTATTTCTTATTCAACCCTAATACCCTCAACCCGAATACCCTACACCCGAAACTCTAAACCCTCGATAGGGTCAGAAGCGTTTCGGGTGGGGGGGGGGGGNGGGGGGGGGGGGGGGGCGTTCCCGTTTTGTAAACAGTTCCGGCTTTTATGCTTTTGATTGTGATGGTTTACCATAGACTGTGAACCCCTAAACCCCGGACCTGAGGTAGTCTTCCCTTTGATTAGGGTTTAGGGGTTTAGGGTTTAGGGTTTAGGGGTTTAAGGTTTCGGGTTTAGGGTTTAGGGGTAGGGTTTTGAGACGAGGAGTGATAAGCAACTGCCTTTTGAAGGCATTCAGAAAACCTGAACTCATTGTTTCACTGCCGCCATCCCAAGTATATCCAAAGCCCCAACGCCCAAATAGCCAAACCGCCCCAATAGGGAGTAGTATTAGGGAGACCCCTTAAAGGGTACCCCTTCTGAACCCTACTTCTGGCTCTCTTTAACGGGACCTTATTGAGAGGGTCTATATCCCCGAGGGTCCCCTTAATCCTACCTCCTACCCAAGCCCTAAACCCACGTAGCCAAGCCCTCTACCTTAAACCCGAAACGCACAAAGCCCTGCCGGAACTCACGGAAACAGGCTTTCCTAAACCCTCACTCCCAATCCTAAACTCAAAAAATAAAGCCCAAACCCTAACCACCCAAACGAAAAGCCTCAAACCGCTAAAATTAAACACCTAAACCACCGAAACCCCAAAACCCGAAAACTCCCCAAACCAAAGCCCCAAACCCTGAAACCCAAACGTTCAAAAAAAAAGCCTAACTTTAGGGACCCAAAAAGCACATAAGCATAAGCATTTTATCCCTACCTTATCGGGCTTCATGAAAACGGGATTTATATGGGATATCCCTATCCTTATGTTTGCTTGTGTGCTTTTCTGGGGCCCTATAACTGTCTAACTCCCCAAACCGAAACTTCCCAAACCGCTTAGGTCTTCACTGTTCTCCAGCCACCCCCAGCAGCATCAGCAGCAGCTGCAGCCGGGGACTCGGGGNAACTCCTCCACCCGTCGGAAGCTCCGGGAGTCCTAAAGCCCTGAACCTACAATGGGCCGCGCTTCAGATTAGGGGTTTAGGGGTTTAGGGGTTTAGGGTTTAGGGGCTTCGGGTTAGGCCTTAGGGGTTTTGGGCTTACGTATTATGGGTTTAGGGCTTAGGAATTTAGTTTAAGTTACCATAATAGGTTTCCATAGTAAATAATACGGTTTCCTTATTAAGGTAACTTAAATTACAGCCCTTAACAAGAGCCCAGTTTAAAGCTTGGGGTTTAGGATGAGCTTTTTGGGCTTTGGGTTTAAAGTCTAGGATTAGGGTTTGGGCTTTATGCTTGAAAACTGGGGGTTGAGGAGTAGGGCTTGCGGAGCAGGGTTTGAAGTTATAGAGCTAAAGGGGTGGAAGCAACGTGTCCTGGAGTGAAGCAGCAACTGCTGAAAGAAGAGTCCGTCGTGACCTGGTTTGGATTGGCGAATGTCAAACGAGGGCACATGAAACCGAGGTTTCTTGAAAAAGCAGGGCTGCATTGGCAAGAGCGCGTGACAAACACTGCAACTCGAGACTTTGCAGCACAGAGGGCCCCGGACAGATGGAGAGGAGAAGCTTGAAGCATTCGAAGCTTTACAAGAAGCAAAGTTTGTGCTTTTAGAGCAGCTTAAGTTGTCATAATAAGGAAACCATTTTAATTGCTATAGATCCCTATTATGGTAACTTCAGTTAAAGTCCTAAACTCCTAAGCTCTAAGCCCTAAACCCTTAAAGCCTTAAACTTTTAAACCCTAAACCCTAAGAACCCAGCTTAGAAGTGGTCCATGGCAGGCTCGATGCCCTGGCTCTCCTGGGGAATGGAAAAGTCGCCGAAATTGCAAACCCAAACTTGGCGTTCTTCTGGTTGGCTCTTAGGACTTTAACTTTTTGGGTTTCTATATGAACTCTACTACGGAGGCTAGACGTTTAACTTTTTGGAGGGGTTCAGAAGTCAGCCAAGGACACCCCTTCATTCCCTGAACCCCCAAGGGCCAAAGGGGTTATGCAGGGGTTCAGGGTTTCGGGTTAAGTCTTAAAGACCAAACCGCAAAACCCCCCGGCTATGGTAGCCCTCATAATAACCCTTCTAGTAGTCTTCATATGGGTAGTTGTCAAAATTAGGATCCCTTTTTGGTACCGTAAATATTAAGTGCCCGTTTATATTAAGGACCCAAATCGGGACCATGATTTTGACAACACCCCATATAACCATCATAGTAACTCCCCATACACACCCGAAACTCACCTTCCTCAACCGCCTGGCCCTCTAAGCTAAGCTTTTGCGGTAACTTAGATTAAATTCCCTAAACTCCTAAACACTAAACCCTTAAAGCCTTAAGCCTACCTTCTTCAACCGCCTGGCCCTCAAAGCTCAGCTTCGAGGCAGCGTGCCGCAGGCGAGGAGCTCGCCTCCGAGGCGGGAGGTTGTCGAGCCTATTTCTCGTCCTATTGTTTTTATTCCTGCTAGTACCAATAGTTACTATTAAAAAACTATTAATTACTTTTGTTATGATTATTACTGCTTTTGCTACAACTGGAATTACTATTACTATTGTTATCATGTTTTATTGTTATTACGTTTTCTTTTGCTATTACTACGGTTGATGGACAAAATCCTGCATGACCTTAAGGACCCTAAACTATGGGAATTATGGTATATTCCGTATTATGGGTGGTGTAGGATTTTGTCCATCAGCCGTATTGCTGCCCTTTTGGCCTTTTAGGCTGGAACTTCGGTCTCGGAGTTCTGGGTTGCGACGACGACGACTACTGCGAATAAGAATTGTGCCAATAATACGGCTGATGGACAAAATCCTGCATTACCCATTATAAGGAATATACCATAATTCCCATAGTTTAGAGTTCTTAAGGTCATGCAGTATTTTGTCCATCAACAGTAGTAACAACCGAAACGGGGGTTTCCGAAAATTAGGAGCACCCTATTTGGGGGTCCTTATAATAAGGATCCTACTATTTAAGGCACTATATTAGGATCCCCTATTTTCGGAAACTCCCAAATAGCAACAACAATAGCAGTAGCAACACCCATGACACCAGTAATAACAGCCGTAATGAAACTTGATTCAAGCTTCAATGCCGACAGCAAACTTGTAAGAACAATGAAGCCGTATAAAGAGTCTTACAATCTGGTAGGGCCCCATCATAAAAGCCAACATGAGCTGTAAACCACTCTTCAGACCTGAAAACCCAGCTAAATCCTATCAAATCCTAAGCCCTAAACCCCCTAGGAAAAGCCATGACAAAAGAGATTCGAAGACAATAAAAACCCTACGCAAACCCTGGTAATACAGGGGCCTAAATAATTGCATATACTATTTTGGGGGTTCCTTATAAACATTATAGTATAAAGGGCCCCAAAACCCTATTCTAGTTATGAAGGCCCCTATATCACGCAACCCTGGTACGACAAAGCACAAAAGCCCTAAACCCCAAACCCTGAACCCTACACCCTGAACCCTAAACCCTAAACCCTAAACCCCTAAAGGCAGGGTTGCTGGCCTCGGAGCTCGCGGAGGTTGGTGGCGAGGCGACATGGCGGGTTGAGTTTTGGTTTTACGGGCCCTTAGAGGGCTTTTGATGAGGGCTTAGGGTTTAGGGGTTTAGGGTTTAGGGTGTCGCGGGCTTTCGTGGGTTTCTTACATGCAGGTTTGAAGATCTAGCCGCGTATTGTAATTAGGGTGACTTGTAGGGTTGTTTATTTGATTGAGTTCAGGGTTTGAAGGTTTCGCTTCTGGTCTTGGCAGGGTTTGTTTGGGTTAAGGCGGTTAAGGGTTTTTGATTTATATGGTGGTGTGTCGACCTTACAATGACTCAATGACCTTGAAAACTCTTCAAGAGGCTGCCACCTAAATTTGGGGGCCCAAAATCCTTTGCCCCAAACCCGAGAATCTTAAACCCCACATCCCCAAATCATAAACCTCAAACCCTAGGTCTTGAACTCCCAATCCCCAAATATCCCTAAACCCCAGAATCTTAAACTCCCAATCCCCAGATATCCCCAAATCAGAAACCCTAACCAGTGGAATCGAAAACCCTAAATCCTAAACCCTGGAATCTTAAAATGCTGATCCCGTAATCGATGGCGAGGAGTGGATGCCAGACAACGCCCTTGTCGAGACGTTGGCGACCGTTGGCAGGCCACAGGGACGTCCCCCAGCCCAGGGTGGGAAAATAGGGTTATGCCGGTATGCCGAGTAATAGTAGCTTAGGGTTTAGGGTTTAAGTTTTAGGGTTTAGGGTTTGGGGTTGCGGCTTTGGCGCGTAGGGTGTAGGGTTGGTGGAGGCGTTTGCAGGGTGTGGAAATGTGATTTGATCGGTGTTTTGAATGGTTGAAAGAGTTTATTTAAACAAGGTGTCGTTAGGATTAGGTTTAATATGGTCCGAGTAGTTGGTGCGGAGCCATGCGAAGCCCAGAGCAACGCTACTGCTGTAAACCCTACTACCTCGGCCCTAACACCCTAACACCCCGACGCCCATCCCCGAAACCCCTAAACCCTAGACCCCTAAACCCCTGAACCCTAAACCCCCTCCCAAAAACATGCCCAAACCCTTCGGCGTGTTTTCTTGGCGTTCTTCTGGTTGGCTCTTAGGACTTTAACTTTTTGGGTTTCTATACGAACTATAATAAGGAGGCTAAAAGTTTAACTTTTTTGGGGGGGGTTCAGAAGTCAGCCAAGTTGTAACGCCCAGCGTCAAGGCCCGGGGAAGCCGATGGCAGCACTCGTGAAGCACTGCAGAGGCCGCACTGTGTTTGTTGAGGGTCTAGGGTTTGGGGGTTCAGGGTTTAGGGTTTAGGGCCTAGAGTTTGGGGTTCAGGGTTCAGGGTTTAGGTTCTAGAGTTTGGGGTTCAGGGTTTAGGGTTTAGGGCCTAGAGTTTGGGGTTCAGGGTTTAGGGTTTAGGGTTTAGGGTTCAGGGTTTAGGGTTTGCCCCGCACAGGCCGTGTATGATTGGGTTTGATATGCTCACAGCCTTGTTATTGTTGTTGTTATTCTTATTCCTACTCTTATTCTTACTCTTTATGACTACGATTACTGTTGTGTTCATGACTCGTTTTACTATTCTTGTTATATTAGTAATACTGTTTGTACTGTTTATTATCAGAAAAGCTATAGTATCCCTTTTCTCTAAGACCAGTCTTTGAGTCATCCCTACACCAGCACTCTAATCTCAAAACCCTTGAAACCTAAATCGTGGATGGAAAGGGGGTTTAGGGTGTGCGCACTTCTTTCGCTCAATAGCTGCACATTTTTCCGTTTAGGGGTTCGCCGAATACAGCAGCCCCAAGCCTAACCCTAATTCATAAACCTAGACCCTAGTCGGCCCTAGTCGCTAAACACTCATCCCGACGCCCTAAATCTTGAGGACTCTCAACCCAAACTCCAAACCCCTGGCACGAACCCCGAACCACCGAGAAAGCAGGCTGCGCTGCTACCTGGAGGACGCCAAGCTAGCATTCCTCCTCGGAAGGGTTTCAGGAGGTTGAGTGTTTAGGTTTTTGAGCTTCCTGTTAAGGAATTCAATCTAAGCTACCTGGGTAAGGCAAGAAAACAGCATTTCTTACTATAGATCATCTTATGGAAGTTTCAACTAAAACAAGCACCCAGGTTTAGAGTTTAGGGTTTAGGGTTTAGCCCTAACCCTAAACCCTAAACCCCTAAACCCCTAAACCCCTAAACCCCTAAACCCTAAACTCTAAGCCCTAAACCCCTAAACCCTAAACCCCTAAACTCCTAAACCCTAAACCCCTAAACCCTAAACCCTAAACCCCTAAACCCGAAACCCCTAACCCTAAAAGCCCTAAACTCCTAATCCCGGGAGTTTTGGGTGGTTCAGGAGCTTTAGGGTCGTACTTAGAGGATCATGGGACGTAGTAAGTAGATTATAATTGGGGTTATAAGTCCCCTAAGTGGGGTTATCCTAATTATAACCGACTTATAACCGTACTTACTACGGCTGATGGACAAAATCCTGCATTACCCATTATAAGGTCCCATAGTTTAGGGTCCTTAGGGTCATGCAGGATTTTGTCCATCAGCCGTAAGTCTCATGAGCCTCCAAGTAAGGGTCTGGCGCTTTGGGGATACGCAGGGGTCTGGGCTTTGGATCTTCGGGGTTCAGAGACTCCAATATCCCTTAATGAAGGAATACCTAGGGTTAGGGTTCCTTTTAGGGATCTATAAGGCATCTATAGGGTTTAGGGTTTAGGGGATTCCTTTATCTCTTAATTAAGGGATATGCCTTAAATTGTAGTAGGATCCCTAATATGATTTAGGGAATATTCCTTAATTAAGGGATATTGGAGTCTCTGGGTTAGCTTTTTAGGTTTTAGATAGTTCTCTAAATTAGGGTCCCCTTTAGGGTCCTTTTTAGATGGGTGGATTTGGATGGTTCTCTAAATTAGGGTCCCCTTTAGGGTCCTTTTTAGATGGGTGGATTTAGATAGTTCTCTAAATTTGGGTCCTGTTTAGGGTCCTTTTTATAAGGGTGCCGTACTATTTTGGGACCCTATAATGTAGAGCGCTACCCATGTAGGGTCTAGGGCGTCCATTGTCGGTTTTCTGGGTCTGCAGGTGTCGTTGTAATCGGGTATACTTTCATATGGTACTCTAGGAGTAGTTTACAGGACGTGGATGTTGAGCGTTTTAGAAGGGTTCGGGCTACAGGGATTTAAGTTGAGGTTAATTCTCTGGCGCCCCTTTACTGGACTGTTGCAGCTAGTGAGAAGAAGAGGAAAGGAAAGTACCATTGGCAAATTGGATCAGCAGTATCACATGGTGTGTAGACGTGTAAGCATAGATAGACAGACCTGAGGCGAACCTGCAGAGTCAATTGCAATTTGTCATCTCGGAATCGCCAAGGCTGGGGTCGTAGCCAGGTTAGTTGGACTTGTCGCAACAGTAGTTGCACTCGCCACAGTAGCAACAGCATCTGTAATGTGTATTGAAAATCGACACTGTGTCCTCTGCCGGCACAACCGGCGCGTGCGTGGCCGGCCCGCCGCGTCCTTGGGAACCCACACCGGCAAGTCCGTCGCTGACAGGTCCGTGAGGGCGGGACATGCCCCTTCGGAATTAGGGCCAAGAGCACAGAACCAGCTGTTGCCCCTTCTCCAACACACCTTCACCGACCACAGCCAAGCCGCCTGCTTGGGTTCACAGCCGTGGGAGAGGAGACCCGCGCGCTAGGTGCCCCCGAAGCTCACACGCATGATCTCTATGAGGTACAACCACCCTATGGACAATTGTACCGAAAGTTTGTGCGGTGCACCTGGGGGACTTCAAGTGAATGCAAGCAATTCCCTGTGACAAACCGGATGGCAAAGGTAGTCTGGCACGGCAGCAGCACGCAATCGAGCTTGCCAGACATGTTCATACCGTGTCCCTATCTCGTAAGAGTCAGCTGTCCTTGCTAGAGTCACTAGAGGAACGCAGAATCGAATGATCTCCGAAACATGTCCGCCGCTGCATCCCAAAGCCTTACAGTAGAAGCCAGAAAGTTGGAACATAATTATCCGCATGCCCTCAAGGTAAAGTATAGGGGATCCAGCACTACTTATCCTTAAGCCTTAAACCATGTTCCAACTTTGTGGGGCTCGCTAAAAGCCCTAGACCCTAAACTGTGCACCAAAATCCCTAAGCCCTAAACCCTAATCCCTAAATCCTAAACCCGAAGCCCTGATAAATCCCTGCACCCTAATCCCTGAACCCAATCAGATGGATGGCGACATCCCCAGCGGCGCCAGCGGCATTGAGCTACTCCGGGGCACGAACATGTGCACAGCCCGGGCCTCCACCGGGCACTTTGTGTATGGTCAAGTCCAAAAAGTTGGAAGCCGGATTAAGGCCAAATAGTGCTGGGATTCTTAAGGATGGAGGCTAAGGGGTTTCCAGCTTTTGGGCTTCTACTGTAGCGGGTTTTTGGGGTTTAGGGGAGATATGCATCTTTCTTGTAAGGGTTCTATGGTGTAGGGTTAAGGGTTCAGGGGTTTAGGGGCTTAGGGGTTTAGGGGTCTAGGGGTTTAGGGGTTAGGGGTTTTGGGGTCTTAAGGTCTATGGGTTAAGGGTTTTGGGGTTTAGAGGTCTGAGGGTTTAATTTAGGGCTTATGGCATGTCTATGCTTAGTAGCTCAGTGATACACTTTACACTTTTTGCGATAATATTGCCCACTATAAAACTGGAAGTGTACACTTTTGGGGCTTGTGAACTCAGCAAATAAGTATGGGTCTAAGACTTCATGGTTTAGGGGTTTAACCCTAAACCCTAAACCCTAAACCAAGAGTTTCGGGTCAGTCTAGGGTTTGCGGTTCAACGCTTGGGTGGGAGCTCCTTAAGTAAAGCTGAGGCTGACCTCTTTTGTTTGGGGCTTGCGGCCCAGGTTCGCATTTTAGGGTTTAGGGTTCAACTTCAGGGATTCGGGGGTTCTGGGGGGTTTAGGGTTTAGGGGTTTAGGGTTTAGGGTCTAGGGCTTAGGGTTTAGGGTTTAGGGGGTAGCTTCTGGTTGTCAAGGTTCAAACACTAAGAACTCTTGCGACGTTGAGGATTGGACAAGCAGCTACACGAGAGGCGTTATCCCTGAACCGTAAACCCTGAGTCCATAAACCCTAAACCCATAGACCTGAAGACCCCTGAACCCTTAACCCTAAACCGTAAACCCAAAACCCTAAACCCCCAAAACCCTAAACCCCAAAACCCTTAACCCATAGACCTTGAGACCCCAAAACCCCTAACCCTACTTAGAGGATCACTAAACCCGAAACCGAAGGCATGGTGTGAGCTGCAAAGTTGGAACGTGCACCACACGGCCAAGTTTCCCCTTACATTTGCCATGCTCCAAATCTGTACCTGTAGCCGAAATTTCCCACTTTTCTAGGGTTGTTTATCATGGCTCTCTATATATTATTCCTCAAAAAGGTAGGTCTTTTCGGTTACAGGTACTGATCTATAAATGTTCAAAGTCTCACTATGTGACTCGAGCTTGGAAACACCATGTTCCAACTTTCAGGCATGATTGAAAATGAAACACGACCAAATGCAAGGACAGAGCCAACAGTTTTGGATTTTGAGGCCAAGGGTCAGAAGCAACCCTGCACCCACTCCCTTGAAGAGCCCTTGCAGGAACCTCAAAACGGTCCGCCTGGGGACAAAGATCCCTAAACCCTAAACCCTAAATCCCAAACCTTAAACCCCTCTAAACCCCTAAAGCCCTACGGCCCTAAGCCCTAA
Source organism: Symbiodinium sp. clade A Y106 (assembly GCA_003297005.1). NCBI lineage: Eukaryota > Dinophyceae > Suessiales > Symbiodiniaceae > Symbiodinium > Symbiodinium sp. clade A. The sequence continues at coordinate 80,278 of BGNK01002000.1, forward strand.
ACCCCTAAACCCTCAACCCCTAAACCCTAAACCCTAAACCCCTAAACCCTAAAGCCCTGAACCCCTAAACCCTAAAGCTCTAAAGCCCTAAACCCTAAAGCCCTGAACCCCTAAACCCTAAAGCTCTAAAGCCCTAAAGCCCTAAGCCCTGAACCCAAAGACCGAAGACCCAGGCTTCTTAGATAGCCATTGGGGGAACTTTAAACTTTTTGGCCTTATTTATTTGGTCTATAATAGAAAGTTTAAACTTTTTTGGCCCCGGTTATTGAAGAAGAGAGGCTTATGCGCTGGAGAAGCTCGACTTAGCCGGCTCTCTTCTGCCCAGCCCTCGGAAGCGTTTTTTTTGCTTTGTTGGTGAAGATTTCAGGGGTTTAGGCTTTAAGGGTGTAGGGATGAAGGTTTTACGGGTTTAGGGTTTAGGATTTAGGGCCTTAGGGCTTTCGGGGTTTAGGGGTCTTCGGGGTTTAGGGTTTGGGATTTAGGGGTTTAAGGGTTTAGGGTTTAGGGGTTTTTGGGGGTGAGGGTGTACGGGTTCTAGAAGGGTTTTGTGTCAAAAGGCTTTAAGATTTTTGGGGGGTTTGCAGCCTTAGGGTGCAGCTTTCAGGTGCGGCTGTTCTGTCTATTCATGAAACTTTTCTTGGCGTTCTTCTGGTTGGCTCTTAGGACTTCAACTTGTTGGGTTTCTATATGAACTATAATAAGGAGGCTAAAAGTTTAACTTGTTGGAGGGGTTCAGAAGTCAGCCAAGTTTTTGCATTGGTGCTTATACGGTTTTATCGTGGTTGTGTTTTCAGGCACCTCTGCAGTTTGGGGGTGTGGGGGTTTGGGCTGTGCTGGCCTAACGCCTCTAGTTTCGTGCTGCTGGGCTCCAATAGGTTGCTTGTTGGATCCTTTGTGCTGTCCTTCTTTTTTAAGATTCGCCCGTAAGCCCAAACTCTAAACCCCAAAGGCCCTAAGCCTTAAACCCAAAACAGTAAACTCTAACCGTTACCCCCAACTGGGTTTAAGTTCTGGAGGTGTAAGGTGTGGGCCGTATACTTGGAGGATCATGGGACTTAGTAAGTAGATTATAATTGGGGTTATAAGTCCCCTACGTGGGGTTATCCTAATTGTAACCTACTTATAACCTTACTTACTAAGTCCCTTGAGCCTTTAAGTAGGTCCTTCACAAGGATTCCGACTAGTTGCTGTCCCAGCTACATTGATGAAACGAGGAAAGGTTTAGGATTTGGGGTTAAGGATATTTGGGCACTAGAGTATGGTAGGTTTGGGGTGTAGGGAAAAGTTTCCTACACCCCAAACCCTAAGCCCGAAAAGCCTAAAGACCCTAAACCCTCGAAGACCCCCAAACCCTGAGCCCGCAAAGATCCCAACCCCCCGAAGATCCCAAACCCGCAACTGCCCTAAGGCCTCAAGCGGGAAACGGGGGGTTGCTGTTTCAGTCCTCCTGCTTATTTATGGTGTAGGGTTTGGAGTTCAGGGTTTAAATTTTATGGTGTAGGGTTTGGGGTTTAGAAGTGTAGAGTTTGGGATTTGAGGTTTAGGGTCTGTGGTTCTCAACAGTTGTGGCACGTAGATTAAGGTGTTCGCGGCTTAGTGTTCAGGGCGTAAGGCCAACTGGCAATGTTGCAGAACCCTAAATCCCGAAACCTCACCCTTTGAATCACAAAACCCAAAACCCCAACCCCTAGACTTGCCTAAACGGAACCCTAAACCCTAAACCCCTAAACCCTAAGCCCCGAACTAAACCTGTGTGAAGGTGTTTGCTACAGCGGCCTTTCCGTTATTACGCTACTCTGGGTCCTCGATTTCAGCACCATCGTGCTGTTTAAGGGGCATATTCCCAGAGACTCCGATATCCCTTAATTAAGGAATACTCCTTAAATCATATTAAGGATCCTACTATACTTTTAAGGTATATTCCCTAAACCTTAAACCCTACAGATGCCTTATAGATCCCTTAAAGGAGCCCTAAATCTAGGTATTCCTTAGTTAAGGGATCTTGGAGTCTCTGGGGTTGTTGCAGCCCCAAACCTTGCGCCCCCCAACCTGATCCCTAAACTTTTAAAACCCTAATCCCTAAACCCTAAACCCCAAACCCCTGAAGCCCTAAACTCCTAAAGCCCAAGGCCCTAAACCCTAAACCCCTAAAGCCCTAAAGCCCTAAACCCTAAGCCCTAAACCCCTACACCCCTAACCTCCTACACCCTTAAATTAGCCCCCCTACACCCTAAACCTCCCCTAAACTCTAAACCCTAATCCCTAAACCCTAAACCCTAAACCCCCAAACCCCCAAACCCCCTAACCCCCCTACCCCCTAAACCCTTTCCGATTGAGGCGATTTCTGAAGCACAGCCCATCGATAGACGAGGACTCGCGTGAAGGTGTCGGATTGGTGAGTCCCGGCTCCAGGGTTGACCGAGAGTCCTTTAAGGCTGGTTTAGGGTTTAGGGTTTAGGGGTTTAGGGTTTAGGGTTTAGGGGTTTAGGGTTTAAGCACATAAGCAAAAATTAGGATAGGGATATCCCATATAAACCCCCCTTATAATGAAGCCCAATAAGGTAGGGATATACCTTTAAAATGCTTGTGCTTATGTGCTTTTGGGGGTCCCTATTTAAGGGTTCCTTTAAAGGGCTTAGGGGGTTTAGGTCTTTAGGGTTTAGGGCTTTAGGGTTTAGGGTCTTTAGGGCTTTAGGGGTTTAGGGTTTAAGGTTTAAGGATTACGGTTTCAGGTTTTAGGCTTTAGGGTTTAAGGATTACGGTTTAAGGTTCTAGGCTTCAGGGTTTGGGAATTGCTTTCTTCAGGGGACTCGAGCTATCTTCGAAAATAGGACCAGGATACCGAGTCTGCAATACAGTCTTAGGATGAACCCATGGGCCCCTAGTATGGGCCCTTAAGCCTGGGATCCTTATATACCTAATATATACCGTACTTCTACCCTTTAAGGTCCCTTAAAAGGGCTAAGGGCCCATACTAGGGGCCCATGGCTTCAACCTTAGATATAGGGGTCTGACAGGCTTGGGGTTCCTGTTGGTATTTAAACTGAAACCTGCTAGAATTTTGGATGTAGTGTCCAGATGCTGGCCAGCGATGCAGAGCCTACCTGGTTCGGGTAGCATCGTAAAGCCCGACAAAGCCCCGATGAGCCCTATGGAAACAGTCATAGAACCATATAGTGACTAGTGCATGCACAAACTTACAGGCTGGTGAGTTCAATTAAGATGTTGAGCCCCTCAAGTTCGTTTTTTGCGGCTAAACTTCATGGATGCTGCCGGGCAGCCTGAGGGCACCCTTGGTTTCTTGGGGTCGTAAACATCTGATTGGCAAACCCCCATGCATGTTACAATGATTACAATGGGATCCTGGTATGTACGTAACAGGGGAGGTCTGCATGACTTTGCAGCCATAGGTTTCCTAATCCTTAGTGGAATCATCTTGCTTAGGAGGGGGTTATTTCCAAACCTTGCAAAAACACAAGAACCCCGTACATAACCCTATAACGCCCCTATTTTGCTGTTTAGGCGTCTACGTGGTTTCTCGTGTTTGACAGCCGCGAGGCTCGATTGTTTTTAAGTTTTAAAGCACTGGTTTCTTTCAACACGTGTCGCCATAGACTACTGTAGGAACCTGATTAAGAAACCCCCAGGTAGTAGGGTTCATAGAAGGCACTCAATAAAGGCCCAAGGTTTCTTAATCAGGTTCCTACATTAAGCCCTAAACCCTAAACCCTAAACCCTAAACCCCTAAACCCTAAACCCTAAACCCTAAAACCCTATAGATCCCTTAAAGGAACCCCTTAAAGGTACCCTTATAGATCCCTTTAAAAAAGGAGCCCTAAACCCTAAACCCTCGACTCCCAGACCTGAGCCCTAAGCCCTACAACCTCCAAAGACAACCCTGTAGGGTTTAGGGTTTAGGGTTTAGGGTTTAGGGGTTTAGGGTTTAGGGGTTTAGGGGTTTAGGGGTTTAGGGTTTAGGGGTTTAGGGGTTTAGGGTATCAGGGTCCCGTTTAAGGTTCTTTTTATTAGGGTGCTGTACTCTTTTGGGGACCTAAAAAGGGCCCGAATCCCGAACTACCCATGAAGAACCTCGAACCCGAAGTTTGAGGAGGGATCAGCGACCATCGACATGAGCTCCTGGGAGAGCCTCAAGCAGGCCATGTCGGGGTCATTTCTTGTTGAGAAGAGGGAAGTGGTGATGGTGGTTTTGGGGTTTAGGGTTTGTGGGGATTGTAGTTTTGTGGTTCAGGTTTTTCAATGTTTATGTAGGGGTGTTGCAAGATTTGTTAAGTCGATAGTGGTTTGTAAGGTGTTTATTGCGTTAGGGTGTGGTCCTAGGTTTAAGGTTATAGGTTCTGCAGGGTCTAGTGTTCGAGGTGCCGGGGTATCCTTCACTAAAGGGTATTGATCAATAGGGTCTAGACCCTAAGCCACGAACCCCGAACCCCTAAGCCCCAAAACCTTAAACCCTGAAGCCCTGAGCCCCCTGAAACCTTTAAACCGTAAGCCCTAAACCCTAAACCCTGAATTCTGAACTGCTGGGATCTTTGGTTGTTGTGGCTTGCGGAGCCTCATAGGTACGCAGGCCTCGAGAGCAGCATGCCTTTTTAGGATGGTTTAGGGTTTAGGATCCTTTTTATGAGGGTGCCATACTATTTTCGGGAACTAAAAAGGGGCCCTGATTTAGAGAACTACCCTCATAGCTGACGGCAGGTCTTGGCATCGCAGGGCCCAGGAGGTGTCTTGGCAGAGCAGTGAGGGAAGGCGGCAATGTTCTGTAAGCGTTTGGGGTTTCATGTGCTCTAAAGTTTACTTGGCGTTCTTCTGGTTGGCTCTTAGGACTTTAAATTTTTGGGTTTCTATATGAACTATAATAAGGAGGCTAAAAGTTTAACTTTTTGGAGGGGTTCAGAAGTCAGCCAAGTAAAGTTTATGTTGCTCTGGTTCTGCAAGGGTTCTGAGCGTTTAAGCTCAGAAGCGAAGGGCAGAGATAGAGTTGGAGAAACTCCGTCGCCAACCTAGCTCATGCAACTCCAAGCCGTGACTATCTACTATAGGGGCCTAAAGAATTACCGCTACTATTCTGGGGGTTCCTTATTGACATAGTATAGTATTCTCCAAAACTCTATTCGAATTATTCAGGCCCCTATATTAGAGATTCCTGGAGAAATCCGCACCCAAAGAGATGAACCTGTAATGTTTTACCAGTAAGACTCCACTTCTGCTGAAGGAAGGCAAGCTTAGGCAGTCTTAGGGAAATTTGGGGGGCCTTAATAATTAGAATATGGTTTGGGGGCCCATTATACTATAATTATAATAAGGAACCCCCAAAACCCTATTCTAATTTATTATTCAGGCCCCTACAGTAATCCTAGTTGCATTTGTCTTCATGGGAGCAGCCAAAGCTCCCGAGCTCTCGTGTCAGGGACGTTGTTACCACCTCTGTACTTGATAAGGCGCATGAGACTCTTGACTCTAAACCCACTCTTGACACTGGGCCTCAATTTCGAAGGCCTTGTTGAGATCTTGACAACAAGGCCGGGTTAAAACCAATCGGACACTCACGCGCTTGGCGAACTGGAAGTCCTCGGATACCCTAACCGCGAGCCCTAAACCCTAAACCCCTAAACCCTAAACCCCAAGCGCCCCAAACCCATAAACCTTTAAACCTCTAGACTCTAGCGCCTCCCCCCACGGCCGTGGAACAGCACTATGGCAATCCGTACAGCCCTGGGCTTCGAAACCCACCAAACTTGTCTTCAATGTTCAACCTTAGTCTAATATAGGAGCCTGATTCATGAATAACAGAATATACCTCATGTTATTCATCCCTAAACCCTAAACCCTAAAGGATAATACACCCCGCACCCTATTGAAATCACCAGGGCCTTCCATTTACTAGGGCCGACCCTGGATTGGACCCCTTCCCCTTCCCCTTAGTACGGGTTCCCAGGGGAACCTAATAGCCGGTAAACAAACAGCTTAGACAGTGAACGGGGGAACTTTTTAAACTTTTTGGCCTTATATATTAGCTCTATCTTAGAAAGTTTGAACTTTTGGGGGCCCGGCTGTTGAAGAAGAGAGACAGGGACATCAGTCGGGTCGATCTTGGACTAGACAAACCAGGTATGCAGCAACTGGTGCGGGCCCTTCACGTCAGCCCGCCGCTCCTTGTGGGACGGGGACACGATGAGGGGCCTACATTTAAAGAGTTAGGGCTTGGGGTTTAGGGTTTAGCTTCAGACAGTAGAACCCGAAACCCCAACCGCAAAACCGTGGAAGCCTAAACCCTAATCCCTGGAGGCTAAACCTTAATAGCCCTGAACCCAAAAACCTAAAACCCTGAACCTTAAAGTTTTAAAAGTATGCCCGAACCTCCATGGCTTGCAAAGCCCCAAGCACTCAACTTCCTGCTTGGGGGTTCATGTTCTACTGTATGGATTTGGGGTGCTTTGTTTAGGGTTTAGGGTTCAGGGTCTTCGATTCTGAGGCTGTCTTTGTGTGTGTATTATTACTATGATTGTTATAGGGCTCTCGATTTTTTCGCCTACTTCCATCAAGTGTGCTGATTTGGGACGTAAGTGTGTTGAGTGCTCCGTGTGGTGATTGGTGAGTGTAGGGTTTAGGGTGTAGGGCGGCGGAGTGTCTACCAAAGACACTCTTTGCGGCGATTGCGAAATGCCCTTCTGCCACGATTGCTACACTGCATTCAAGTACTCGCCACATGTCATCGCCACGGGCCTATGCAACGACAAGTTGTTGGGCTACACCACGCACCTCCTCGCCAAGGCCTCCAGGATCACGGACACAACCAGAGCCCAGGGAGGACCCATGGCAGTCGGCCAAGCCAGCCTGCAGCTGCCACTGGACCAGGGCCACAGCGGGACACCTACCAGCTGACAAGAGCCTAAGCTCAGATTCCCGGGTTGCTCAGGGTTCAAGAGAGTCCGGCGAGGCGATTGCTCTCAGCATGAAGAAGTTCAGGAACGACTCAGAACTCAGAACGAACCCTAGCAGACACAGCTGGTGCTGTGCCGTGGGAGGACATCTTGCAAGAGCTGCGCGAGAACCGCTGGGACAAAGACTTTCTGGGATGCTTTCGCAAAGGGGGTGATCATGCGCCTGGCTAGCGTCATCATTCGCTGAGTACGATCCTGACGCGCCCACAGGACTTGCCAATACATGCGATCACGAACAAGCCGTTCCATCAGGACTCTGAGGCTTGTGCCCGATGCAGGTCCAACGTAAGTTCCATATCCATTATCAGTGCACCAGGGGATACTCAACACGCTGCCTGCAACGACGGAGCCTGTCAGACACCCATCGTCCCCCACTCTCCGCTAGACTCAAGCCTTACGAAGGTACTCAGTTTGCTAAAGCTTTGCAGTCCCAGCAGGTAAAGGTTGAAAGTATGTTTGGGGGTGGTTCAGGTAGTGAGGGCGAGGGTTTGAAGGCCCTAAGCCCTAAATGCTTGAAGTAACCTAGAACCCTTCTCCCAAAGCCCCATGGTTTAGGCTTTAGGGATTTCGGGTTTTAGGTTCGGGCTCTTTAGCACAATAACGGGGTCTGAACTGGCTAGTGACCAGATGCCCTCAAAACCCCTATCTAGCTGCAGAATGACACCCAACACTCTGTTTTGATGGTTAAGGCCTTGTACAACCTAATAGAAAACCACAAAAAGAAAGCTTTGAAACAATGCCAACTAGTATAGCAGTATAACCCTTTCGGCTTATTAAGGCACCTGTGTGAGCCCAATTCGCTAAGCCTTTGCTCGGTGCGCATTGGCCGTACATTGTACATCCGTGAAGCCTACAGCTGTAATGCTTAAATCCGCAATACTTTGTCATAGCTGGGCAACACTTTACTTTTCTATGGGTACTTAAACCCAAGAAGGAATAAACATTTAAATTCGCTAAACCCTAAACCCTAAACCATGGACTGTAATAAACGGAGGCCTTAAAAACTAGAGGCTTTCAGTTTGTTTAAATAGGGAGCTTTTATGATTAGAACAATGTTTTCGCAGTGGTTTTGTGTTGTATGGGTTTGCTACAGGAAGTCTTGGGGGGTGTTTAACTGTGTTGTGGTAGGGCTTGAATAATTCGAATAGGTTTAGGGACTTGAACCTACCATAGTCAAGAAAGTCCGGAAGGAGGATTTGTGAACCCCCAGGCCGAAGACCCTAAACGAGCACCTCTACGAACCTTCCTGGGACCCCTGAATCCTGTACAAGCCGTTACGGGAGAAATGTTCAATAGGTGTAGGGTCTCGAAATCAAGAATCTCTAAGCCCAAACCCGAAATCCCAAACCCAAAAACCCTAAGCCTTAATCCTAAAGCCTTAAACCATCTTAAACCCATAGCCCCCTGACACCTCCGCCAGGCCATCATCGAGATTGGTGAACGTTTCCCCGTGTGGCATCAAAAGCGGGAGCGCCGACCTCAGCAGTAGGGCTTTAGGGTGTTTACAAGGGTTTTGTAAAGGTTTCTATCAGGCTTTGCGGGGAACTTCATCAGGGTTCTCGAAGGGGTTGTATAGACGGGTTGCAAGGATTTGCATCAGGGGTTTAAACTTGCCTGTATCAGGTTTTATGAGGGTTTGTGGGGTTGAGACTTGAAGAGTTTGAAGGTTTCGGGAGTTATGGATTGGGACGTTTAGGAGTTCTCCACAGGAATTGGTGTGTGCTTGGGTCTTCGGGTTCAATAGACCCACGTGCAGTTAGTGGGGTGTCTCGGGTGCGAGCATACTGATACGGAGCGAAGAGTATCTCTGTGAGGTCGATACGGCCAGTCTCCAAATCAGGTAAAAAACGCATCCCTAACTTATCTTACAAGGCACCTTTCGACATACCCCTCCAAACCAATTGAAAACCATATTCAGAGATATGTCTGTATATATACATATATGTAAATATATATATATATATATATGCATACACATACGCATACAGATATGCCTCGTATGCATATTCGTCTGTACGTACGTACGCACGTACGCCTGCGTGTGTATATACATTTGTACACATGTGGTATGGTATGTACTTACATATGTATATATATATATACATACTATGTACATATGCATGTCTATGTGTGCACATGGTTATGCTTATATGTATAGGTGCTTATATGTTTATACTTATGTATGTGTATTAGTATATTCGTATACGTATGTGTACATATATAATCACATGAATATACGTTATACGTGTATATCTTTATACTTGTATTGTCGCGTCTATGTATGTATGTATGTATGTATGTATGTGTGTATGTATGTATGTCTGCATGTATGTACGTATATATGTATGTATGCATCCATGCATGTATGTATGGATGTATGTATTCATGTATGCCTGTCTGTATGTCTGTCGGTATGTATGTATGTACGTATATATTTATACACATAAGCATGAATCTGTATATATATATATATATACATACGTGTGAAGATGTTTACGTGTACATGTAAGTATGTACCATTGTATACATGTATGTTATGTGTGTCTATACATATAATTCTACAGTCGATTCGATGCGTGTATGCATGTATGTATGTATGTAGGTAGGTATTGCATGCGTACGTATGTACGTACGTGTGTATGTACGTGCGTATGTATGTATGTATGTATGTATGTAACTTGGCATAAGTCTAGTTATGTATGTGTCAGTATGTATGTATGTATATATATATACATACATGCACACACATACATACATACATACACAATTATATAATTGTGTCAGGTACATATATGTATAAATCTATGTGTGTGCCTTTACATGTATGTGTCTGTGCATACAGACATACCTACACCTACGCACCTACCTACCGATCTATCTGCCTACCGACATGCTCATGGCCTAGGGTTTAGTTTAGGGGTTTAGGCTTTAGGTTTCAGAAGATATGGGACCTACAAACCCAACGAAACCTCCAACCTTATCCCCACACCTTCTGAATCCTAAACCCTAAACCCTAAACCGTGGCCATCAACTCCTGAATCCTAAAGCTGACACCTCAACCCCTCAACCCGGAACTCGAAAAGCCAAGACGCAAACTCTCCAACCACCCCTAAAGCTCAAACCCCTAAATCCCTAAAGCCCTAAACCCTACGCCATAAACCCTCAACCCTTAAAAGGAGCTCCTAAAAGAGACCTTATTGAACCCTTCATGCATCCCTTAAAGGGATCCCTAAAAGCATTCTATATAGGGTCTCCTTTAGGGGCTGCTTTAAGGGATACATATAAGGGTTCCCTTAGGGGATATATATAACAGGCACCTTAAAGGAGCCCTTGCAGAGATCCCTTTCAGAAGCGAGGCGTGGCCTAAGGGCCCTCACGGACCCGGTGTCCCTGAAGCTGAAGTCGGGAGCTAAACGGGATAGTTTAGGATTTAGGGTTTAGGGATTTAGGATGTTTAGGGCTTTAGGGCTTTAGGGGTGCAGGGTTTAGGGTTTAGGGGTTGAGGGTTTATGGGTTTAGGGTTTAAGGTTTAGGTTTTAGGGTTTAGGGTTTGGGGCTTAGGGTTTAAGGATTCCTTATTGCAGTTTGAGTGTGGTGAAAGAAGTGGCTCAAGGGGTTTTGGGGTTTTGGGGTTCAGGGTTACGGGTTTAGGGTTTTCGGTTTTCGGGTTAGGGTTTAGAGTTTGGGGTTCGTGTTTAAGCAGCATCATTCCAGTCATAGTGCAGGCTTTAAGGATTTAGGATAGCTTAGTTGCACATATTGTAGCTAGAGTCTAGCATAGTGTAGGGGTCGGGGTATTTAGGAGTATTATTCCTGAGGATTCCGTATCATAGTTATAGTCTTATGTTGCATAGTATAGTATTGGGCTCGGGATAATGAGTATAGCATTTCTCCTCAGGATTCCTTGTTGTTCTTAGAGTGTAGTACGAAAGGTCGGGAGTGCAAGGGGTTTTCAGATTTTAGTGCTTGGGGTTTAGGGGTTTAGGGGTGGGTCAGGTTTGGGGCTTAGGGTTTAAGCATGCCTTGTTTTAGCTAGAGTATGGTATAAGACGTCGGTTGCTAAAGGGGCTTTGGGATTATTGTTTTTTTGTTGGGTGAGGGTTCCTTTAAGGGCTCCTACAAGGTAACCATACAGGGGTTTTGGGGTTTAAAGTGTAAGGTTCGCTGGTGTAGTGTTTAAGGTTTGAGGTTGTGGGGGTCGGAATATGTAGTAACATAATTTTCAGGGTTCCTTATCAGCGTCATAGTTATATTATTACGCATACTGTTCTCCGGAAGCCCTATTCCATTCAGGCCCCTATGTTAAGGGTTTTTTGGCTACAAAGCTTGAGGCTTCAGGGTTTAGGGTTTAGGATGTAATTGTTTAGAGTTTAGCCTTTAGTTTGGGCTAATTAACTGTTTAGGGCTTTAGGGTTTAGTGCTCCGGTGGGTTTAATGGGGACATTATTAAAGTCCTTGTGGGGTTGTCCATAAGGCTTTTCAGGGTCTTATACGGGTGGATCCGAGCTGGTCGGATTTGATGTTTCTCAAACGGAGGGACCCGTTAATAAGGACCTAGGTATATAACCTTAATATAGCTATTATATACCCATTATATAGCTGGTTATAAGGCTCTTGCCCAGAGACTCCAATATCCCTTAATTAAGGAATATACCCTAAATTGTAGCAGGGTCCCTAATATGATTTAGGGTGTATTCCTTAATTAAAGGATATGGGAGTCTCTGGGTACCCTTTGAAAAACCGGACATACTGCCGCTTCGAGGCACATGCAGTCCACCGCCGCAGAGAAGAAACAGCGCCCTGGACCTAAACCCCTAAAGTGCTCACCCACAAGGTCCCCTGAACCCCGAAACCCAAGGGTTCAGGGACCTCTAATTACAATAGGTTTTTGGGGATATTTTACCATCATTATAGTAAGGAACCCCCAAAGCCATATTCGAATTATTAAGTCCCCTATATTAAAATGTAAGGTTAAACTGTGAACCTGAACCCCTATACCCTATAAACCCCATAAACCCCATAAGCCCTATAAGCCCTATAAACCCTATAAGCCCTATAAACCCTATAAACCCTATAAACCCTATAAGCCCTATACACCCCAAGAACCCTATAAACCCTATAATCCCTATAAACCCTATAAACCCTATAAACCCTATCAGCCCTACAAGCCCTATAAACCCTATAAACCCTATAAACCCTATAAACCTTAAACCCAAAAAAAACCCAAACCCTAAAACCGCCTAGACCCGTCGAGCCCTTCAGTGAACCCTGGAGCCCCCTAAACTCCGCGCCTGAAAGCCCCGAAAGAGTAGGACCCTTGTTGGGGTTTAGGGTTTCCTTTAAGGATGAGTTTACGGGTTTTAGGGTTTCCTTTAAGGATGAGTTTACGGGTTTAGGGTTTCCTTTAAGGATGAGTTTACGTGTTTTAGGGTTTCGGAGTGTAGGGGTTTAGGGTTTAGGAGTTTAGGGGTTTAGGGTTTAGACCAATGGGAAATAGCTCCGGCTATACCATAACATACCCCAACATGACTAATTGATTGGTAAGAATGTGCGCTTCTAGCCCCTACATAGTGAACCCATAGCATACGCCAAACCGCTAGTCTTTCTTTTCTTTGACCCCTGTAATAGCCAGTAATTTCCTGAACCTCGGGCCTTGCAACCCTGAACCTACGGGGAGGGTGACATCGGGTTTAGTAGGGTTTAGGTGTTAGTGTTAAGGTTTACGTTCTAGGTTCTGGGCAGCGAAGGATGGCTTCTCTTCGGCATTCAGGAAACCCCAAGCCCTAAACCGCGGTTCCTTGCGTCCTGCTGCTTTCTGAAAGGATCTCCAGAGCTAGTTTCTTGTATCATCGAATAGTCGGAGTGCCTAAGGGCTACGTCTAGTCTAGGTTTTAGGCTTCAGGGTTTGGCTTTTAGGGTTTAGGGTTTTGGGCTTTAGGGATTAGTGATTAGTGTTTGTTGGGCTCCTGTACCGTGGAATGGGAGTCTCAGATCAGAAGTCACCCCCCAATACAGAACCCCAGCATAATCTAGGTTCCTGGGTAGTGCCCTTTTGCCCTTTTTGTTTTAGGGTCCCCTTATTACAACTGAGTATGAGGAAAAAGGGTACCCTTATTATAAAGGGTCTACTCAAGAACCTAGTAATAGGTTGCTCATGATGAGGATAAACCCCAAACCCGAAACCCTGACCCAAATAAGGTTCCTGTTGAATAGCTGAAACCACCAAATCCGAAATACCACTTCTGTAGTATCTGCCACGTTGGTGCAAGAAAGGGCACAGAGAGCTCAATACCTGCTCCTTAAGTAATCTACTGGTTTAGGGTTGAGGGCTTCTTTCGCAAGTTAATTTCGTTTTATGGTTTAAAGAGTAGTCCTCGAGTCACGGGTATTTAGGCAGCTAGTACGTACACAGCCCTCTTAAAAACCCTCTTATCCCCCTTTGTGGACCTGGTACAAAACCTTTGATCAAGCCGTTTCAAAACCCCATAGAACCTTGTCAAACTTCATCAAGCCCTGTACACGGCCTATGGGACCCAGAGACTCCAATATCCCTTAATTAAGGAATATACCTTAAATTATAGTAGGATCCCTAACATGATTTAAGGAATATTCCTTAATTAAGGGATATGGGAGTTTCCAAAAATAGGGGACCCTAATATAGTACCCCAAATACTAGGATCCTTATTATAAGGACCCCCCAAATAAGGTACCCCCTATTTTCGGAAACTCCCATATTGGAGTCTCTGGGGACTCTGTAAAACCCAGTGCAAAGATTGCTGGCTCAGCTCCGAGCTTCATCCAAGGCTGTCGGTTCCGGTTGAGCCCATTGCGGGCGGCCCAGTTTAGGTTTTGGGGTATTAGGGTTTTTACGGTTTAGGGTTTAATAGGGTTTAAAGTTTTTGGGGTGTAGGGTTTGGGGTTTAGGCGGGTTTAGGGTAGACAGGGTTTTATCATGTGCCTCCGATCGTGGGTTGACTGTTTGCTTGCTTTTAGTCTTGGTATTGCTTGTGCATGATGGTTGCTTCGCTAGGGATCTCTACAGACCCAAAACCCAAAACCCTAAACCCTAAAGCCCTGAACCCTATACTTGCCCTAAACCCTTAAACCCTAAAACCCTAAACCCTAAACCCTACAACTAGAGTAGAGGTCGGCATGGGGCTAGCGGAATCCTACTGTTCCCGACAGGATTTTGGGTTCGGGGCTATTGTCCTACAGCTGTACTTAAAGAAGCAGGTGACTTAGTATGTCAGGGCCAGAACTTGTGATTTTCTTGTTGCGAGTGTTTAGGGTTTACGTTTTTTTTTTTGCTGTGGCTGCTCCAGTGCGGTGGGCAGCAAGTCACTGAAGTCGGCGCACGCCCACAGCACGCGCAGCCTTTGCCCGTGCTTCTGCTTTTGTGGGTGCTTTTTTGCTGCCGGTGCGGTGCGATTTGTTTTGCTGCGGGTGTAGGTGTGCGTTGTCTCACTTTACTGCGTTTGCCCGGCGCAAGTTTTTCTTGCTGCGGGTGTCTGCGGGGCGCAAGTTGCTGAGGCGTTTTTGCTGCCTGGGTAGGCCCAATTAGATGCTTTGATTTCAGGGTTAAGGGCCTGACCCTAAACCCTAAACCCCTCAACTCCGAAACCCTAAAACCTCTAATGTAGGAACCTGATTAATTAGGGTTCCTTATATGCATCCTAATATAATGGGGTTAAAGGTCTAGGGTTTCTTAATCAGGTTCCTACATTAAACCCTAAACCCGTAAATCCTAAACCCTCGACTCTGCAAGCCCATACCCTGAACCCACAAAGGTGCACAGCACGAAGAAAACCCGACAACATGGCAGGTTATGACCCCTTAATTGAGTGGTTGTCAAAATTATGGCCCCTTTTTGGGTCCCTAATATAATACGGCACCTCTCATTTAGGATACCGAAAAAGGGACCTTAATTTTGACAACTACCCAATCAGAGGGTAGAGCCCTTGAAACGGTCGGTTTTCGGATCCTCAGCAGTTGCTTCTGAGGGCTCTCAGGGCTCCTTTAGGGCTTTCTTTAAGGGTTCGGGTTTAGGGTGTAGGGTTTAGGGTTCCTGTAAGGCTTTCACGAATGGTTCGTTTTAGAAAGGGTTCTGATCCTAACTCCTGCCGAGGCTCCCTAAACTCCGAAACCCTAACGCCCCTGAATCCGTAACCCGTAAACCCTAAACCCCAAACCCACAAAGGTTCAAAGTAAAAAGCAGCTGAAACCCCAAACCCCTAAACCCCTCAAACCCCGAAACCCTAAAACCCTAAACCCTAAACCCCTAAACCCCTAAAACCCCTAAACCCTAAACCCCCTAGCCCCTAAACCCCCTAAACCCTAAACCCTAAACTAACTCCTACTGAGGCCCCCCTGAGCGAACTCCGGCGATATCTGCTGCGGGTGACGCCCGTCGTGGCCGAAGGGCTCCTCGGGCTCCCAGTTAGTAGGGTTTAGGGTTTAGGGTTTAGGGTTTAGGATGGTTTAGGGCTTAGGGTTTAGGGCTTTATGGTTTAGGATGGTTTAGGGTTTAGGGTTTAGGGCTTTATGGTTTAGGATGGTTTAGGGTTTAGGGTTTAGGGCTTTATGTTTCAGGATGGTTTAGGGTTTAGGGACTTTCGGACATTAGGGTTTAGGAGGGTTTAGGGTTTAAGTGTTTTTTTGATAGGGTTTTGAGGGTCTAAACCCTCGGCCCTAAACCCTGAACAAAACGACAAAACGCCAGAGTGTGATCAGCACCTCCAGGGTTTGGTAGTTTACCTGCAAATGCAGCGATGCTGCAGGTTTGGTGTTGTAGGAGATGACTACGAGAACCGTTGTTGTAGGGCGTACTGGATTCCTAGTTTATAGGGTTTGGGCCGGGTTTGGTATTTAAACTGTGTGTTGTAGCCGAGCAGGTTATCCTTGGCCGAGTTCGATAGGCATGACATAGATATGAGCCTGTAACAGTTGAAAGGTAGGCGTCGGAGTAGGAGTGGGAATGGTAGCAGGAGGAGGAGGAGGAGGTTGGGGCAGCAGTGGTGGCAGTAGGAGTAGCAGTAGTAAACCCCCAACCCTAAACCCTAAAGCCTACGACCTAAACCCCGAAACACTTGAACCCTAAAGCCTCATGCGTCCGAAGCTGCTGCACAGGTACTTGTGCTATTGCCATGCGATCACTGGAGCGACCATTATGCAGTCCCGCACCCAGGTGTGTACCCAGAGACTCCACAATCCTCTTGAGTAACCAACATACCTGAAATAAAGGAGGGTCCTTGAGGCCAACCCTAAACCCTAAACCCGAAACCCTAAACCATGGCTCATGGTTCATTCCTTGATTAATGGCTGTTGGAGTCTCTGGGTGACTTGCTGGGTTTATGGTGTAGGTTTACGGATGTAGGGTCCAGGTTTCGGACTTAGGTCCAAACTCGTTTAGCATCATGTTCAGGTTTTGAGGGCTCGGGGGTTGAGGCTAGGAATTCTTCGGGTTTGAGGCATAGGGGCTGTTTGTTGGGTTTAGGGCTCGGGGTGTACAATGTGGGTCTTCCAGCAGTATCCGGATGCCGCTTTTGTTTATAGGAGCCCCTTCGTCAAATGGCAAATTGCATGATGGGAAATCAGGTGCATTACCAGTTTTTGTCATCATTATTGTCGTTAGGTCCTAATATCGTAACTATTCTAAGGTGTTTGATATCATTTTTGGCTTTACTACTAGCGCTACTATTGCTATGACTAATGCTACATTTTTCATTATTCGTATTCGTATTGTATTACTATGATAGTGGTATCAGCAGTAGTAGTACTCTTAGATTTTTTACTATTATGACTACTACTGTCACTATTACTTTTACTATTATCCCACAAATATTTTAACATGTTGCCAAAAACCTTGTTTACCCTCAATGCCTTCAAGACCTCGGATTCAGAAAAATTCAAGGACCTTCGAAAGCCCATGATTACGACGTCCGCAAGCCCAGATTACCCTAAACCCTAACCCGTAATCCCAAACCCTAAACCCCAAACTCATGAAACTATTGATTCTTGGTCCTGTGTTGCGCGGACGCTTTGGGCCCAGGCGCGTGGGCAGTGGAGACTTCGAGAAAGCTACGGTTACTGGCTTCGAGGCAACTGTGTATTTTCATGAACATCGTCCTGATTGTTATGACTGTCGTTAGTGTTGCCACTGCTAACCTACTTATCAGTTGTGCAACTCTGATGTTGGTTAGCATGGACTTTGATCTCATTTATTATTCAGATGGTGTGCACTATCACTTACTTGTCGCCACCAGAAGCCTCTTCGAGTCATTTACTTGTGTTGTTGTTCTACGCGTGAACCCCAGACCTAAACCAAAAACCTCCCTCCAAGTGCAGGTGCTTATTGGAGAAGTCCCACTTCCTATCCACACCATCCAGAGTGCGGCCCTGAGAAAGAAGCTTCAGAAGTTATAGGCTTGAGGGTCGGAGCTTTAAGCCCTAAACCCTAGAATCGGAAGTCTATGCCGAAACCCGAAATCCTAAAACTTCCTAAACCCGAAGCGCTGAAGGAATTCGAGCTCAAGGTCTTCATTAGATTCGAGCTTTTGGGCTCCAGCACCTTTCAGTCCCAAAACCGAAATTCTCGGGTCTCAGGCTTGTTAGGGCTTTTGGTTTAGGGTCTAGTGTTTCGAGCTCATGGTTAAGGGTTCAGAGCTCAGGGCGTAGAGCATTATGGTTTGGGTTTAGGGTTTGGGGCTTATGGTTTCGGTCTCAGCGTTTATGGCTCAGGGTTTAGGGCTTAGGCTTAGGGTTCAGGGATCAGGGTTTACGTGTCGTTTGGGTCCGTCTGGTAGGGGGAATGTCTAGCTTGCTGGGTAGTGCCCTTTTGCCCTTTTTGTTTTAGGGTCCCCTTATTAAAACTGAGTATTAGGAAAAAGGGTACCCTTATTATAAAGGGTCTACTCAGGAACCTAGACAATAGGCTTGTCGACCGAAACCTAGAGCCTCAACTCTTAACCTTGAACCCTAAACCGACTGCCACTTCTACACTGCCAAAGCAAGGCCGGCAGCTGAAATGTTGGTTTCCCCAGACCCAATGCGTGTGAGAGTTTCATGAAAGAGGGGACCTTAATCTAGAATAGAAGCTTACATAGGGTTTAGGGGTTTAGTGTTTAGTGCCGGCGTAGTCGCATCCTCTTGTAAGGGTCCCCAAATGAGGTAGCTAATTCTTCTGAAACGCCAAGATGGCTTGTACAGGCTGGCTCTGCTGAAACCCACTCCAAACCCTAAACCCTAAACCCTGAAACCCACTCCAAACCAGACACCCCTCATCCCCGGGGCCTGAAATTCTTCAACTTTTGTACGGGAGCTCACGGGTATAGGGTTGTATTATAGGGGGCCCCTAACATAGATCCTTAAAGAGTCAGACAGCCAGGACAGGGAAAGGAGCCAGAGAAAGTGCTGCTCGCCATGCGTGAGCATCGCTTGCCTGGGCCTCGATATTACGGCTGGAGGGTTTGAGTAAAGGGGCCTTATTCATAGTCATTTCAATAGGGTTCTTTCTTGGTTATATTCTATTGTGATATTACGCTATATTACATTACATTGTCTTATATTATATTTTCATATTTCACTATATTATCGCAAAACAAATTTCCCTGCCGCTACAAGGATTATCATAGAGATACTAATATTGCCCTCAGCAGAGGGAGTTTACTAACAAGGGGTCTACGTTACAGGTCGGAATAATTTGTAACAGTACCTGCTCTAGTCTGCACATGTCTTGTTTTCCTACTTTGCCCGAACCTATTCTCATGATCAATGTCCCTCCGTTTTATCCATACAGGGCCGATACATAACCCTATTTATCAAATTTGTATAGAGCCCATGCAGGACCCTTGCACGAACCCTTAAAGGAACCTTAGCGGTGTGCGAAATGCAACAGCCGGTACTCTTTCTGGACTCGGGAGTAGAAGCCTCACCCACCTCACCCCGGGCTTCAGTGCTTCCCAGCAGTTGGCCTGAAACGACATAGATGAGCTGGGGCTGTCCAGAGGCTAGCAAGCGCTGCACGGGGGTGAAGATGATTGGTATTTTGTTGTGGCCCCGCCCAGATGTTTTATGCCACTCCTGTTCCCAATGATCTGAGTCCGAGAACACTGGCAGAGGAAAGATTGGGCGAGGACGCGCTAAGGGGATAGCCTGCAGCAGTGCGCAGCTGCCCCTTGTGAGCATATAAAGTGGAACCTTAAACTCAAGAAGACGTGTGGAAAAACATGCGGCAGATTGAGAGCCTACACATGGAGAGAGCCTACATGGCTCAACCGGCTGGACACTTTCATATCATAATTAGGGCCGAACCTACACTAGAAGGGTACCCTTATTGTATCAGGCTGGATTCTATAGGGCTCATTATATATCTACCCTGATGGAATTTAGTGAGGTCTTCTTTCGGGTTCTGCTTCAAGAGGTTTAGAGTAGTACTATTGGGGTCGGAACAATGTCCAAGAGTATCCCCTGACAGTCTTTGTATGATTAAGCTAGAACATACCCCAAACTCGTATTCTAATTGTTCAGGCCCCCCATATTATTAAGCACTTACTTGAATAGTAACCCTTATAGCAACTCTTGAAAAACCGTTAACGATTTCCTCATCCAATTATTGAGGCGCCTACATTAGATGCGTAGGCAGCTGTAGGGCTGTTAGGGAAGTTTCTTAGGGCTCCCAAATTCCAGTATGCTGTAGGGTTTAGGGTTTAGGGCTGCAATTTACTCATCAAGCCCTAACCATTCGAATTTTGAAGGTCCTGATGTTACACACATTTCTGTAAGCCTGCGGTGGTTGAAAGTTGAGCTGATAGCCTTCTCGGCGCCATGCAACTCAGCAACCAAGATGATCCCTAAGCCTTACTTAAACCTTAAGCCCAAAACCCCTAATCCCTTAGACCCTAAACCCTAAACCCTAAACCCTTAGACCCTTAGACCCTTAGACCCTTAGACCCTAAACCCTAAACCCTTAAACCCTTAGACCCTAAACCCTTAAACCCTGAAACCCTTAAACCCTTAGACCCTAAACCCTAAATCCTTAAACCCTTAAACCCTTAGACCCTAAACCCTAAACCCTTAAACCCTTAGACCCTAAACCCTAAAACCCTTAAACCCCCAAACCCCTAAACCCTTACACCTTAAACCCTAAACCCATAAACCCTTAGACCCTAAACCCTAAAACCCTTAAATCCCCAAACCCCTAAACCTCAGCCCTACCCGAGCAAGCTGGACTGCTAGGCTCCTGAGCCTGGGTGCAGAATTTGCTAGGGCACTAGGTGTTGGGGTTTAGGGGTTAGGGTTTAGGGGTTAGGGTTTAGGGGTTTGGGGGTTTAAGGGTTTTAGGGTTTAGGGTTTAGGGGTTTAGGATTTAGGGGTTTAGGGTGTAGGGTTTAGGGTTTAGGGGTTTAGGATTTAGGGTTTAAGGTTTCACACTTCAGGGTGCAGTAGTTTTTTGGGGGTTTTAAAACTTGGGGTATTCACTTGCTTTGATCCTGTTTGCTCCATGTATAAGCCCTGTTCGCAAGGCCCTAAACCCTAAACCCAAAGCCGTGCTCCATGTATAAGCCCTGTTCGCAAGGTCCTAAACCCTAAACCCTAAGCCGTGAACCCTAAACCCGAAACCCTAAGCCGAATCTCGATGGTTCTTGTGAAACCTACGGCTCATGCTACCAAGCCGTACATCCTGGACGTGGAAGCGGGGTCTGATCGTCTTGCGGCTTCCCAGCACGTTTACAGTGTACAACATAGGACCCCCAAGTGTTCAGCTGAGTTTGCGGGCCTCTATTTTGGGAAATACGCAAGTTGCAGTTCTTACTTAGGGGCTTGGGGGTGTTTGTTTCTATCTAAAACCGAATCCTAAACCCAACCAAAATCCAGAACCGCAATACGAACCCAGCAAGGCCCTAAGCGAACCCGTGCAGCCCCATCGCGCTGTTCCAACTTCAACTGCCAAAAAACCTATAGAAATTTTATATGTGCAAAACCACAGATGTTCTACAACCCGGGACCCTAAACCGTAAAAAACACCCAAAAAACGCTTAAGCTTAAACCTCAACCGGAAATTTTCGAACCGCAAGCCCCAGTCACTCGGGTACTGAAATCTCTGTCCCTAAACCTCAAAAGCCCGAAAGACTTTAAACTCTGAGCCTTAGACCTTAAACCCCAGCCCTAAACCGTAAAAGCCCTAAGCCCTAAACCCCTAAACCCCTAAACCCTAAATCCTAAACCCCTAAACCCCTAAACCCCTAAACCCTAAACCCTTGAATGATCCCTAAAAACTATAAGCCCCTAAAGACCTAAGCCCATGAGGGTCTCCGCCTCCTTGTCGAAATCGGCGGAGCGCGATCTCGCCGTCGCCCTCTATCGACTCTTGGTCTTCGCCACTCAGATGCCTTGTACGATAGGGGCCTTAATAATTAGAATAGGGTTCCCTTTAAAGGGTTCCTTAAAAGAGATACTATAAGGGATACCATAAGGGTACTATAATGTGCGGGGCCTCAACAATTAGAATAGGGTTCCCTTTAAAGGGGTCCATCAGGGCTACTATGAGGGCTATTATAAGGATTTACCACAGGGGTCTTAAGAATTACGTAGGGTTCCTTTGAAAAGGATCCTTAAAGGGGTCTATAAGGGATCGATAATAGGGTAGTATATTAGGTATTCTAGCACCACACTCAGATGGCTCGTAGGGCTTGGGGCTTTGGGGGTTTAGGGTTTAGGGGGTTTGAGGGGGTTTAAGGGTTTAGGGTTTAGGGATTTAGGGGTTTAGGAATTAGGTTCAGTTGACAAGGCACAAACCCGAGAGGGCTGGGAAAGATACTTGGGGATTTAGGGGTTAGGGATTTAGGGTTTAGGGATTGGGGTTTAGGGATTAGGGTTTTAGGGTTTGGGGATTAGGCTTTAGGGATTAGGGTTTAGGGAGGAGCTTGTCTCGAGTTTTGGCATTAGGGCTTGAGGGTTTAAGGTTTGGGGCTTAGGGATTGAATTTTGGGCGGTTGTAGTTTCTTCACGATTTTGATTCTATTGTACTGGATCCACTTGACTGTTACCGGATTTTGGTGGTGGTCATGAAAAGGAATAGAGTTCCGAGTGTGACTTTAAGAGAGACCGAGCGAGTGTCCACATTTTCGGATCCCTTACAGTCGTCTTTGTCTAACCTAAGACCCCTGAAACCCCTGAAACCAAAATCCCGAGCCCGGAACTTGGCTGTTTTCGAATCTGCTGGGAATCGCTGCAAGGCTTGTGCTGCTCCCAGAGACTCCAATATCCCGTAATTAAGGAATATACCTTAAATTATAGTAGGATCCCTAATATGATTTAGGGAATATTCCTTAATTAAGGGATATTGGAGTCTCTGGGTTGCAGGGTTGAGTAAGGAATTCAGGCCTTCGAGTTTAGAGGCCAGGGTCGTTTTCTTTGTCATGGTTGGGTAACATTTTACATTTTTATGGGTACTTAAAGCCAATAAGGAATAGCAATTTAAATTTTTAATCCTATCCCAACCATGAACTAGGTTTGGAGTCGAATCCCAAGCTCCTACCCGAAAAACGAGAGTCTTCCATTAGATCTCCTACGCCTACGGCCAGAACTGAAAGCTTTGAGGCCGGGTGCACAAGTTACCCCGAGCTGGTCAAGTGCATGCGCGGTACGCTGCAGGTGCCTTCACCCAACCTTGTCCTCTCATGGGGATCACGGTTCTTGCGGCTTCTTAGACCTGTTACAGTAAACCCCATAAAGTTGGAAACCGGATTAAGGCCAAATAGAGCTGGGATTCCCTATACATTAATCACTCTTATGGACTGAGGCTATTGGGTTTCCAACTTTTGGGCTTCTACTGTACTGTAAAAGGCTGCTACTTATCAGATTTCTGTTTCATCATTGAGGTAGAGGGTTTAAGCATCCCAAAACCTTGTGTTGTCCACTCCGACCCCTGCTTTGATCCAAGGTAACCTTTAACCTTTTGGGGTAGTATAATCCCTATATAATCCCTATAAGATGAAAAAGGTTAACCTTTGGTTCCCCATGATACCCGACAAGTAGGTGATTTTTCGAGGGATCAGGCTTGCGAGGTTTGATGTTGGGAAAAAGCTGTGTTCGGCTTCGTCTTTAGCTAGGTTCCTGGGTAGTGCCCTTTTGCCCTTTTTGTTTTAGGGTCCCCTTATTAAAACTGAGTATTAGGAAAAAGGGCACCCTTATTATAAAGGGTCTACTCAGGAACCTAGCTAGGTCAGGGCTCAGGCTTCAGGGTGAATCCCAAAACCCAAGACCCTAAGCTCAAACGGAGACCACAGACACAAGCAATCTATTTTCCAACCTCTAAACCTCAATTTCAGAATGCTCGGGCGCGGGACGTTTCCCTGTCATGCCCAATGAAAGCCTAATACCCGAAGCATTCTTATCTTCAAAGAAAGAAAAGATAAGCTTTAATCCCTCGGGCCTGCAGAACTAAGCGAGTAACACGAAGCAAAGCCAGTTATAAACCAACTTCAAACTCCTGCACTAGTTCCCGAACTCTCAACCCCAAACGCTGAACTGCTAATTTTTCAACCCGATGCCCTGAAGCCAAGCTCTAAGCCCTAAAGCCTAGACCCTTAACCGCAAATAAGCTTCATGCCATGTTCCGCGTTTACATTCTCACGGGGTTGCTTGAAAACACGCTGAGCTGCGAGAAGCTGGGTTCAGGCTGTCTCCGTTGCAATCCTATATCAAACCCTGAAAATCCGATCCAACCCGTTAAGATCCGATCCAAAATACCTGCGAGGTTCCTGGGTAGTGCCCTTTTGCCCTTTTTGTTTTAGGGTCCCCTTATGAAAACTGAGTATTAGGAAAAAGGGTACCCTTATTATAAAGGGTCTACTCAGGAACCTAGATCAAAATACCTGAACTAAGGGGTTTTGGAGCCAAGCCGAATTCTAACCCCTGAAACCTCTTTTAAACCGTAGAACTTCGAACGGAATCTTCAAAGGAAGCTAAAACTAAGCGGCTTTGGAGCCTCTCCTAAACCCTAAACTCTACACCCTAAACCCTGAACCCTAAACCCCGAGCCCTAAACTCTAGTTGGCAGCCGAAGGCCAGCGCAGGCCCTGAGATGGAGGAGTCGCCGACAGTGTCCCAAGAGGCATGGAAGCTAGGTGTGCATAAGCAATAAAAAGGGTTTTTTTCGTTTAAAGGTTGTAGTGCCATAAATACGATAGTAATGGTACCCACAAAAGGAACAATCATCGTAATGATGACGAGAATGAGAACAGCTATTCTTATTCTAATGATGACAATAATGCTCGTTGTGTGTGTGTGTATGTATGTATGTGTGTGTGTGCGTACCTATAAATATACACATACATATTCATATACATATACAAAAACATATACATATACATGTACATAGACATATACATTTACTTACACATATACATATACATATACATATACATATACATATACATACATATATATATATATACACATACATATATATTTATATACATATACATATACATATACATACACATATAGATGTACATACACATATAGATGTACATACACATATAGGCCACAAAGGCAACCCAAATGGCCCCGGCACCACTTTCGCAGCAGCAACCTGACTGGGAGCATGTGTTGATTGCCGAAACGAACCTCACCTATATAATATTTTCTGAGCAGAATTCCAAACCACCAAATCACCAAATTAACCTTTAAAAAAAACCATGAACACAATGAAGCAGTAAACACACATTCAACCCTAAACCCTAAACCCTAAAATTTACTAAAAATGCAATCGGAATAAATCCCATGAGCGCCTAAACCCCTGAACCCCACAGTCGGAGAGCCCAAAGCCTGGCCCTATACCCTAAACCCTGAACCCTAAGGGTTCAGGGTTTAGGGTTCAGGGTTCAGAGTTTAGGGTTTAGGGTTGAGGATTCAGGGTTTAGGGTTTAGGGCTAAACCTTAAACCCTAAACCCCAAACCCCATACCCTAACCCCTAAACCCTGAACCCTAGACCCTGCAGGTGGAGAACCTGCGAGACATTGCCATGGAGGCAGCAATTCGATGCGGAAACGAAAGAGCATGTGGCGGCCTCGGTGGGTCGAGCAGGGTTTAGGATTTAGGGTTTAGGGTGTAGGGTGTTGAATTTAGGGTTTATGGTTTAGGACTTCTTCTTGGTTGTGGTTTCCGAAAATTGGGGTCCTCTTAATAAGGACCCTGCTATTTAGGGTGCTATATTGGGGTCCCCTATTTTCCGAACCTCACTTATTCTTGGCGTTCTTCTGGTTGGCTCTTAGGACTTTAACTTTTTGGGTTTCTATATGAACTGTAACAAGGAGGCCAAAAGTTTAACTTTTTGGAGGGGTTCGGAAGTCAGCCAAGTTATTGTGGTTTAGATTTTCGGGTTTGGGGTTCAAAGTTCAGACTTCAGGGTGCTGGGTCCAGGGTTCAGGCTCCAGGGTTCAGGGTTCAGGGTTTACATAGGGGTTCAGGGTTTAGGGTTTAGGGGTCTAAGGTTTAGGGTTTAGGGGTCTAGGGTTTAGGGTTGAAAGTTAAAGCTTATTTTCGTCGGCCAAGGCCAGGCGTTCGTCGGCCAAGGCCCAAATACGAAAATGGCCTTGCCGACGAACNCGTCGGCCAAGGCCAGGCGTTCGTCGGCCAAGGCCCAAATACGAAAATGGCCTTGCCGACGAACGCCTGGCCTTGGCCGACGAAGGTCATTAGGGTTTAAACTATAATAGGTAAGAGAGGTTAAAGTTTATTAGATCATTTTTCTCTCGAAGGCTGTTGCTATAGGGTTTGAGTCACTAGTAGTCCCCACTGTTGCTCCCTTTACAATAGTGTGCCCCATGTGCCCATTCGAAGTGTTGAGGCTCCTGTATGGTGATGTGTAGGGTGTAGGGTTTGGGACCGGGTGGTTTAGGGTTTAGGGTTTGGTTTGGGATGTAGAGGTTGTTCTTCGATTGGTACTACATGGTTGTTATAGCCGTGTGCTTACACAACTGTGTCATTGGCATAGACTCATGGTGGTAAGTACGTTTCGGATAGATGTGCAGGGCATTCTCTTAGATAGCCGATGGGAGAACTTTAAACTTTTTGACCGTATATGTTTGGTCTACCTTAGAAAGCTTGAACTTTTTGGGGCCCCGTTGTTGAAGCAGAGAGTTCTAGGGGGCGAGAAAAGCGTGGAGTTCAAAGCGTTGGGCGTGTTGCAGATGCGCCGTTAATATAGAAGCCTAAATAATTACCCACATTATTCTTAGAGTTCCTTATTATACTTATACTACTGTTGATGGACAAAATCCTGCACTACCCATTATAAGGAATATACCATAATTCCCATAGTTTAGGGTACTTAAAGTAATGCAGGATTTTGTCCATCAACCGTATGAAGGAGCTCAAACCCCTATGCTAATTATTAGGCCCCTGAATTAGGTTCGGCCTCGGGTTCGGGAAGTTCGGGACGAAAGTTTCCGAGTTCGTGCAGTCATCGCCGTCAGAGTGCAAGGGGTATCTCGATCCATTGCAGGTGTTTTCCATTGCCCCCAACCACGAAGCTTTTAGCCCTAAGAACCGGGCGCTGCAAATGCAACCTATTCTATTGGCGAGTTCGGTCTGGTTCACCACCCCTCCAAACATGGACCTAAACTCTAAGCCCTAAGCCTCTAAACCCTAAACCCCTCAACCCTAAACCCTAAGCCCAGTAGTACCGTTATCCTACTTCTCCAGTTCCCAGCCTTTAAATTTTTTGGGCTTTAGTAATAACGTGAAAGCTTATATAACCGCTTATTTCTGTGGCTTATAGGGAAGTAATTATAGTACACCCATAAATATAACCCATATGGGTAGTTGTCAAAATTATGGTCCCCCTTTTGGGTACCCTAAATAATAGGTGACGTATTCTGTTAGGGACCCCAAAAAGGGACCCTAATTTTGACAAAAACCCATATAGTCATAGTATAGTAACCCGAAGCCTTACGGCCCGCAACTCTGGTGCTCCTGGTGCTTCAGGGCTTTAGGGTTTAGAGCTTTAGGGGTTGAGGGTTTAGGGTTTAGGGTTTGGGGTTTAGGGTTTAGGGTTTGGGGTTTAGGGTTTAGGGGTTTTAGAGTTTTAGGGGTTTAGGGTTTAGGGGTTTAGAGTTTTAGGGGTTTTTAGGGTTTAAGGTTTAGAGATTCGGGGTTTAATCTAGGAACCTGATGAATAAACCCTGGGCCTATAACACCAAAATAGGGGGATTCATATGAGGAACCCTCATCAAGGCCCAAGGTTTCTTAGTCAGGCATTAAGGTTTAGCTAATGTTCGAAGGTACTACGGCCCTGCCGTCCTGTTCCGAAAGCAGACCGACTTTAAAGCCCCTCCCGAAAACGTGGTAAGAAGCCAAAACCCCGAACAAAACCTTTAGGGCTTAGGGTTTCAAATTCAACACTCGTAAGTTTGTTTAAGGGGGCCCCCAGCCAAGACCCCGCACCGCTAGCCCTTGCAAAGGCAACGTGCCAGCCCTAAACCCTAAACCCCTAAACCCCCAAACCCTAAACCCCTAAACCCCTAAACCCCTAAACCCTAAACCCCCAAACCCTAAACCCCTAAACACCTAAACCCTAAACCCCCAAACCCTAAACCCCTAAACCCCTAAACCCTAAACCCTACGCCCCAAAGTCGCTTCGGATCTCTTGGATCACAAGGAGCCCCTAACCTCCCTTGTGCTTAGAAGGGAATGGGGGAATAGATCCCTATAATGGTCCCTATGGGTTTGGGATCAGGGTTTGGGGATTAGGGTTTGGGGTTTAGGGTTTAGGGCCTATAATGGTCCCTATATAACCCCCAATAATAGTACCCATAACCCATTCCCGCATTCCCTACTAAGAACCAGGCAGTAAGCCCGAAAACCTGAGCCTGTAACCTCAACCCTGTAAGGGTTCCTTCAAGGAAGCCCAAAAACCCTAAGCCCGAAATCGCTAAGGATCCCTCAAAGGAGCCCTAAACCCCAGAACCTAAACCCTAAGGACCCCAAAGGAGCCCTGAACCCCAAACCTTAAATCCGAAAGTCTGGAGTATAAACCCTGAAGATGCCTTAAAGGAAGCCTAAGCAAATAGCCCTAGATCGCTAAGGATCCCTTAAAGGAATCCCTTAAAGGAGCCCTGAACCCTGAACCCCTAAACCCTAAACCCTAAACCCCAAATCCGAGAGTCCGAAGGATCCTTACAGGAGCCTCTAAGGGAACCGTAAGTTAGGGACCCAAAACTCTCAGGTTTTAGGATGTACCATAGGGCCCTAGGGTTCCTTAAAAGGGGTCTATAAGGAGTACTTTATGGGGTAGGGTTTAGGGTTTAGGGGTTTAGGGTTTAGGGGTTTAGGGTTTAGGGTTTAGGGGTTTAGGGTTTAGGGAAAAAAAGCACATAAGCATAAGCATTTTATGGGGATATCCCTACCTTATTGGGCGTCACTAAAAGGAGGTTTATATGGGATATCCCTATCCTTATTTTTGCGAATGTGCTTTTTTGGCTTAAGGGAACCGTAAGAAGCACTCTGAGCGTTACCTAGACCCTATCATCTTGGCGTTCTTCTGGTTGGCTCTTAGGACTTTAGCTTTTTGGGTTTCTATATGAACTATAAATCAGGAGGCTAAAAGTTTAAGCTTTTGGAGGGGTTCAGAAGTCAGGCAAGAAACGTGGAGGAACATGGGACTTAGGAAGTAGATTATAATTGGGGTTATAAGTCCCCTAAGTGGGGTTATCCTAATTATAGCCTACTTATAACCTTACTTACTAAGTCCCATGAGCCTCCAAGTAGTAGAGTGCAGATGCTAGGGCTCCTTCGTCCCAGAGACCCCTTAAAGGAACCCCCCCCAACCCTAAAACCTAAAAGCCTACCCCTCAAGGGTCCCTTTAAGGGGTCCTTTAAGGGATCTTTGAAGGGGTCCCTTAAGGATCCCAGAGTTTTGTCTTTAGATCATTGACCCCAAAGCCCTTCAACCCTAAGCCCTAAACCAGACCCTAAAGCCTACTGTAAACTCCCTAAGGTTGGAAACCTGATCAAGGCCAAAATAGTGCTGGGATTCCCTATACAATACTCTTAAGGATTGAGGCTATGGGGTTTCCAACTTTTGGGCTTCGGCTTCTACTGTAAACTCTAAACCCTAAGGACCCTAAGCCCTAAGGTCAGATCTTTGATGCCGAGCTGGCGCGCATCGCCGAAGCCGAAGAGGGCGCCCCGAAGGGAGCAGGCGCATCTGAAGGCCTTAAGGCCTTAAAGATTAGTGTTAGGGTTTAGGGGTTTAGGGTTTAGAGGTTTAGGGTTTAGGGGTTTAGGGTTTAGGGAAGCAATGTACTTAGAGGATCATGGGACTTAGTAAATAGGTTATAACTGGGGTTAAGTCCCCTAAATGGGGCTATCCGAATTATAACCTACTTATAACCTTACTTACTAAGTCCCATGAGCCGTTAAGTAGTACCTACTTGTCGAGTATCTTGGAAAACTAAATGGTTAACCTTTGGGAGTATATTGGGGTTATATGGGGATTATAGTACCCCAAGAAGGTTATACGTTACCTACTTCACTAGGAGGACTAGGTTCCTTTAATAAGGAGCTCCTTGAAGGGTTTCTTTAAGGGTTTCGGATTAAGGCCTTGAGGATTGCTACATTCCTTTAAGGGTTCCTTTAAGGGCTCCTTTAAGGGTTTCTTAAGGATTATGAGGTTCCTTTCAGGGTCTCTTTTGGGCTGCTTTATGGGTTTCCTTAAGGGGTAAAGGTCAAGGCCTTTAGGATTATCAGGTAGGCCTTTTGGATGTTTTGCTGTTTGCCTTTATTGGGCTTAAGACGATCTCATTTACTGGTATTTTGCCGTGCCATCCCAGATTCGGGTTCCTTTGAGAGGGTTTAGGGGTTTAGGGGTTTCGGGGTTTAGGGGGTTAGGGTTTAGGGTTTAAGGGTTTAGGGGTTCCTTGACTGCCTTTACGGCCTTCTTTAAGAGTTCCTCAGCGGGACTAGGGGCTCAGGGATTGGGTTTACATAGGGTGTTTACTTGGACCCTGAAGAACCTACGTTTTTTTCTTGGACTTATATAAGGAGCTCTCAATAACTAGCCCTAAAAGGTAGGTTCCTTGGGGTCCGGGTGAGGGTTTGAGGTTGGAATTTGGGGGAATCGGGGTTGAGGCACGCATGAACGGTGAGGCAATTTTAGGGGTTGCGGGGTTCAGGGCTTGGCGTTGAAGGGGGTTTAGAGTTTGGGGACCCTGAAACCCTAGCCCTGAACGCTGCAAAACTCTACAAAGTTAATACAGGCCCGATACACCGTGCGTAAAACATCAGAAACTTCTGTAGGGCGCTAGAATTTTGACACCCTGAACCCTAAACCCTAAACCCTATACCCTAAGCTAATGTTCTTTAAAAGCTACAATACCCCAGTAACAGCAATCCCATAGGCTTTCAGCGTTCGGGGAAGACCGTGGAACCGTTAACAGACCCAGGGTTCCATCATTGAGGGCTTTGGGGTCGAGGGGTTTAGGGGTTAGGGGTTTAGGGTTTAGAGGTTGAAGTTAAGGTTTAGGGTTTAGAGGTTTAGGGGATTAGGGTTTCACTTTAAGTTCAAGGGCGGTTTGATTTTTGTTTGTGTGTGTGTGTTATGGTTTCTTCGAAAGGGATCACCCGCAGTTCATGTTTGCTTACCTTGAAAGGGGAGAACTGAGAATCAGGATCAGGGTTTATGAGGTTTGTGGGCTTTGTAGAGGGTTTAGGGTGTAGGGTTCGGAGTTTGGGGTTCAGGCGTTTAGGGTTGTTTAAGGATTTGGCGTGTCGGAGCTTCGTCAAGGGCTCGTTCCAGGGCCCCTTTGAAGGGTTCCTCCGGGGGTTTAGGGATTTAATGGTCGTTGTCTAGGTTCCTGAGTAGTACCCTTTTGCCCTTTTTATTCCAGGGTCCCCTTCCTAAGACCGAATAGTTTGAAAAAGGGCCTAAGGGTACTTAGAGGATCATGGGACTTAGTAAGTAGATTATAATTGGGGTTATAAGTCCCCTAAGTGGGGTTATCCTAATTATAACCTACCTAGAACCTTACTTACTAAGTCCCATGAGCCTTTAAGTACCCTTATTGTAAAGGGGCTACGAGGAACATAGTTGTTTTGGAAGTGCAAAATGGTTCAGGGCGAAGGATATGCAGCCTAGGGCATCCATGGGATAGATTGACGTTTTGTTGCGGCCTATTGCTTTTGATTGTTGCTGATCTTTGTTCTGTCACTTCTCAGCCAATGTTATGCTAGTCTTTTGGTGAGAGTCTAACAGCATAGAGGGCTCTTCGCGAATATGGCTGGGTATTTGTGGAACACTGTTGTAGACAAGCCGAGCTTTTTAAGAGCATGGTGATTGCCGGTGACAGAAGTGCGCCGTAAACCCTAAACCCCTAAAGCCCTAGCCCTAACCCTAAACCCTAAACCCCTAAACCCTAAACGCCACCAACTGTTCAATCTTCTGGCAAGTTTGGGAGGCAACGCCGCCACCGACAACACCGTCCATCCGCACATGAGGGCCGGGGACCTACGTTTAAAGGATCACGGCACTTGGTAATAAGCAGGTTATAATTGGGGTTATAAGTTCCCTAAGTGGGGTTATCCGAATTATAACCTACTTATAAAACCCTAAACCCTAAACACTATAAACCCTTATAACCCTACTGACTAAGTCCCATGAGCGTTTAAGTATATTGACGCAGAGGAGGGATCGAAGGGCCTCGATTATCCCCAAACCTCTACAATCTGCGGTTTAGGGTTGAGGTTAGGGTTTAGGGTTTAGGGTTTACGGTTTAGGGTGATTGAATCCAAAATTATTATGGTGCTATGTCGTTTGCAGAGAGGTCGTCGAGGCTTTGATTGTGTACAGTCCTCAGAGGACTTTGATTTGTTTCTGTCTCCCCAGGGGAGGCGATCAGGAAGATGCCTAGGCCCAAACCCCAGACGCTAAAACCGTAACCCCGTACTCCATAGACCCTAAGCCCTATCCCTAAACCCTCCCAAACCCTGAACCTTAAACCCCTAAACCCTACACCCCCCACCCCGAAACCCCTAAGCCTCACCCTACAGTAGAAGCCCAAAAGTTGGAAACCCAATAGCCTCAATCCTTAAGAGTAATATATAGGGAATCCCAGCACTATTTGGCCTTTATCCGGTTTCCAACTTTATGGGGCTTACTGTACTNCAGTAGAAGCCCAAAAGTTGGAAACCCAATAGCCTCAATCCTTAAGAGTAATATATAGGGAATCCCAGCACTATTTGGCCTTTATCCGGTTTCCAACTTTATGGGGCTTACTGTACTTGGAGGCTCATGGGACTTAGTAAGTAAGGTTATAAGTAGCTTATAATTAGGATAACCCCACTTAGGGGACTTATAACCCCAATTATAACAAACTTACTAAGTCCCATGATCCTCTAAGTAAGGTTCCGCAGCCCTAAGTCCGACATCCAAAGTCAGGGTTTCTTGAGGAAGGACCGCCTCTTTGGGGACTAGGTTCCCCAGTAGTACCCTTTTACCCTTTTTCTTTTTGGGTTCCCTTATTAAAACCGAATAGTAGGAAAAAGGGTACCCTGATTATAAAGGGGCTACTGGGGAACCTAGGGGATATTCAGATGTTCCTTCATGCAGAAAGACCGAGAGGCTACAAAGACGAAGATGGGAATCATAGCGGTCCTCGGGACCCAGAGACTCCAATATCCCTTAATTCGGGAATATTCCTTAAATCATATTAGGGATCCTACTATAACTTATGGTATATTCCTGAATTTCCTTACAGATCCCTTTAAAAAGATCCCTTGGAGGAACCCTTTGAAGAACACTAGGTTTAAGGTATATTCCTTAATTAAGGGATATTGGAGTCTCTGGGGATTCCGGGCGATCTCGGATCTCAAGAGTAAGAGCAGGGCTCCCGTTCTCCAAAAGATTGGTGCTCTCTGCTGGGGCCCTTTAACTATAGTAGGATCCCTAGTATGATTTAAGGAATATTCCCTAATGAACGGGTATGGGTCTCAGGGGTGCTTAGAAATAGTTGTTGATTTTCCGTTCCTACAATCCCTAAGACACAGCTAATTATAATTTTGCTAGGGGTCTAGGTTCTGTACAACCCATTTATGTGGGAGTTTCCGAAAATGGGGGACCCTAATCTTATTGGCTGTAAACTCAACTTTTCAACTTTTGGGGTTCTTATCAGGTAGTCGACTCTGAAAGTTTCAAACTTATATTTCCGTGGGTTTTGGGCCAGTGAGTAATATAGTTAATATAGTACCCTAAATAGTAGGATCCTTATTATAAGGACCCAAACTAACGTACCCCTAAGATACCTCGATAGGAAAATTCTAAATGCCACACGCTCGTGGTAAACCCTGTGAGGATGCCCTCTGCTTAGAGGTTCAGGGGACTTAGTATGCAGAGTTATAAGTAAGTATATCTACTTCCCAGACCCCCGGGAGGATCCAAAAAGTAGATCCCTTAATGGGGGCTCCTATAAAGTACCCTTAGTAGCATAGGGCCCCAAATTAGGGGATCTACTTTCTAGATACTCCCGGGGGTCTGGGTTATAACCCTGATGGAAGTACGTATGACCGACTGACTAAGTCCCTTTATCCTCCAAGTGGAACCCTACAAAACTCTTTTCTAGAGCCTGTCAACCCCCTCGACCCAGTACACCCAGGAATTACGCCCGGACCCCTAAACCCTAAATCCTCAAACCATTCGAGAAGGTGGGCCATCAAGACGAGGGACGGCATCCGTGCCAAGAACAGAACGGCAAAGCTCGACGTCCCCTTGCACGGCTCGAAGCCAGCTCTGCTCGTTGACAGGAATGGCCCGGAGGAAGGCTGTACCCGCCCTGCTGACCTGGCCAAATGTTCTGATGCGCCTGATTGCCAGGTCCTCCTGATGGGTGGATATACTGGGCTTTGGAGTACCATACTTCAATATTTTTTCCTAAAGGAACTATTATGAAATAACAGTTTATACTTTTTCTTTTTGGTTACTTAAAGGCCCAGATATAGAGGTTTTGGCTCAAGGCGTCTCGGCCCAAGGACTGTAATAGTTTCCCTTTGTGGTCCACTTCCTGGGCCGTAGTGCCCCAAGCGTGGCTCCAGAGTGTTCGGACGTTCTGGGTGCTACCCTGTCCGCTCGGTGAGGGGTTGGCAACCACTACATCGATTACCTGTACGTTCGCGAGGGTTTTCGATGTTACCCACAGTTTTACTGCGTTCTGTGGGTGGTACGGCAGTTGTGCCTCTCTCCGCACTCCGCACGGTCGGTGCGCCGAGAGGCCCATCTTTACCAATTCGTGGTGGATTTTTCATGAGTACGAAAACCTAGAACCCTAAAGCCCAAAGCCCCAAGTTTAAGTAGAACCAGACAAGCCTTACGAAAGACGTGACAAAACTAAACAAACGGAGCACTACATGGCGAATCCAACCCTACTTGGAGGCTCATGAGACTTAGTAAGTACGGTTATAAGTCGGTTATAATTAGGATAACCCCACTTAGGGGACTTATAACCCCAATTATACTAAGTCCCATGATCCTCTAAGTACAAAGACTCACCACTAAACCCTGAACCCTAGATGAGGCTCGCCCTTCGGTCGCACCAAGAGATATCGTTGCGTGTCGCCCCTAAACACCACAGTAAACCCTACGGTTCCATTAACTTCCTACAGCACCCTTCATGGCTACGCACGAACCTTCAAGTTGCGTCCAAGCCCTCCTTCGGCTTTGGGTTTAAACTTTGGGGCTTAAGACCTCCATCAAGAAAGACACAATGAGACCAGATCGAAGCCTTTTCGAGCCGATCAGAACAAGGCACACACAGTTTCCTTGGTGGCCTCCGACGAGATACCGTTTGATGTCTTTTGGCCGATGGTGCGTCCGGGGCCAAGTGTGAACTCAGGCTTCAGTCCCGTCTTTGCGATAAGGATAGTTCTCTGAATCAGGGTTCCTTTTTAGATCCTCAAAATAGTACCACACCCTCCTACAAAGCACCCTAATTTAGAGAACTGCCCATAAGTTGTGTTTCATCAGGTTTCGGACTCTGCACTTTCTTGAAAGCTTTAAAAGGGATCTCCAAAAGTCGTTGTTTGCTTCCCTCAGGGTTCAGGGATTCATGAATAGGGTTTAGGGTTTAGGGTCCAGGGCTTCATGAACACCAACTCGTCCCTTCGACCTTTGCCTTGAGCCCCGAGCTCCACACCCCTGCATCCTAAAGCCCTTAAGGAAGACCCCTAAATGCAGAAGCCCTTGAAAAAACTGCGCCCGAAAATCCGCAAGAGCCTTGAGCCAAAGGAGCCGAACACACCCCAACACCCCAATTAAAGCAAGCCCTCAGCGCCCAAGACAAGGCCACAAAGCCCCCAAATCTGGATCACCAAGACTTGGCGTTCTTCTGCTTAGATAGCCATTGGGGGAACTTTAAACTTGTTGGCCTTATTTATTTGGTCTATAATAGAAAGTTTAAACTTTTTTGGCCCCGGTTATTGAAGAAGAGAGTCTGGCCGGCTCTTGGGACCGAGACTTTAACTTTTTGGGGTTTTATATGAACTGTACTTAGAGGATCATGGGACTTAGTAAGTAGATTATAATTGGGGTTATAAGTCCCCTAAGTGGGGTTATCCAATGTATAACCTACTTATAACCTTACTTACTAAGTCCCATGAGCCTTTAAGTAATAAGGAGGCCAAAAGTTTAAGTTTTGGAGGGGTTCAGAAGTCAGCCAAGAAGAGCTTTATGCTGCACCGTATACAGCCCCTAATCCTCAAAGCCTAAACTCTAAACCTTGAACACTCTAAAGCCCCTGAGCCTTATATTACCCATACATATAGTGTCCTTACAATAGCCATACCCTGAAGGTTAAACACCCTAAAACCCTTAACAGTCCTCAACAACCCTGAATCCTAAACCCTAAACCCTAAACTTGGCCCTGAACCCTAAACCCAAACCCCTAAACCCATAACGAGGCGACGACATTCTTGGCGCTGTGCGTGAGGCCATGGTTGCTTGCTGCCCACATCCTCAGGGTTTTTGGGGCAGGTTTAGATCTTTTAGGGTTTAGGGCTTAGGGTTTAGGGGTTTAGGGCTTAGGGTTTAGGGGTCTGGGCTTTGGGACTTGGGTTACGGGTTTGGAGTTTAGGTCTTTCAGGATTTAGGGCCTAGGGTTTGGGGGTTTTAGGCTGAGGGTTGTCAGGGTTTAGAGATCCATGCCGAGGGCGCTGTCGTTGTGGTCGTCGTGGTGGCAGATCTTCGAGGCGCTGAGGGCGGAGGACGACCGCCAAGTCCGGCTCTAAACCCTAAGCCCTAAACCCTAAACCAAAAGCGCTAAACCCTAAGCCCTAAACCCTACACCCCATAAGGCCGCCCTCAGAGTGACCCTTTGCTTGTCCGCGTCGGCGGCTTTGCCGAAACGTTGGCGCTGGCACTGGCATGCCCGGCGTACAGAGGCAGCTGTGGCGGCTATGATCCCAGAGACTCCAATATCCCTTCATTAAGGAATATACCTTAAAGTATAGTAGGATCCCTAATATGATCTTTAGGAATATTCCTTAATTAAGGGATATTGGAGTCTCTGGGATCCGAGCCGTATGCCGGATCGGGACAATCCCCATCGCCCGTTGAACGCCGCAGAGGCCTGGACATACTTCCATGGCGAGAGATACTACTCCAGAGACTGGAGCAACCGCGAATGGGCCGAGTATCGTAAGACCCATGGAGGGTGTCGCGGCAGGGTATCTTGAAGCAAATCATGGCTCTGTTCATGTGGGTGGTTCTCTACAGTAGGGTCCCTTGTCAGGTCCCAAAATTAGTACGGCACACTTGTAAAAAGAACCTTAAAAAAGGTACTGTACCCTAACTCAGCCAACTACTGATATACCCGTCATAACAGCCTCGGTTATCCGTGGAGTTGTCTTAGTCAAGTATCTGTTAAACCTCGAGCCGTAAACCCTGAATCCGAATCTATACACCCGGCCCTAACCCAAAACCCAAAGTCGTATTAAATGGGGGTTTCCGAAAATTTTGGGGTACCTTATAATAAGGATCCTACTATTTAAGGTGCTATATTAGGATCCCCTATTTTCGGAAACTCCCAAATCTCAAGCCTCAGTCTCAGAATTTTAAAACCCTGGCCCTGAACCCGTGTCCTAAACCTGCCTTGACAGACCTACTTGAAGGGGCAGGGGACATAGTAAGTAGGTTATAAGTAGAGTTATATGTACCCTAAATGGAGTTAGCCCAATTATAAGCCTACTTATAAACGACTTACTAAGTCCCCTGCCCCTCCAAGTAAACCTGCCTTGACAGACGTATTATCCTTACCAACGTCTCGTCCGACACTGGAAGGCCGACAAAGTTCCGAAGAAAGCCTTGTAAAGCTGGAAAACTTCCCTGACTAATCTCGCGAAGCCTTCAATCCCTGAAACCTGAACCCCAAAGCCCTCAACCCCAAAACTCTAAACCCCCAAACCCTAAACCCTAAACCCCTAAGCCCTAAACCCCAAAACTCTAAACCCCCAAACCCCCAGCAGCCAGGCGTGTCCCCGAGGCCATCACTCGGCCGAGAGCGCAATCCAGGCTCTTCTGGCTCTCGCCTCGTCCGTCGCTCTCTTTCTAGGTTCCTGAGTAGTACCCTTTAGGGACCCAAAAAGCACATAAGCATAAGCATTTTATGGGAATATCCTTACCTTATTGGGCTTTGTTATAAGGGGGTTTGGTTCAAAAGGGTTCCTTATTGGGTTCCTTGGGCTTATTGAAGGGTTCCTTAAAGGGTTCTATCAGGCATCTATGGGGGTTTAGGGTCTATTAGGTTCCTGAATAGTCCCTTTTGCCCTTGTTAATTTCAGGGTCCCCTTCTTAAAACCGAATAGTGGGAAAAAGGGGACCCTTATTATAAAGGGGCTACTCAGGAACCTAGCTTTCTTGTTCTCGCTCTTGTTTTGTTGGGTGATTTCTTTACGTGTTCCTACGTG
Organism: Symbiodinium sp. clade A Y106; assembly: GCA_003297005.1. NCBI lineage: Eukaryota > Dinophyceae > Suessiales > Symbiodiniaceae > Symbiodinium > Symbiodinium sp. clade A. Next base: position 118,189 of record BGNK01002000.1, read on the forward strand.
CGCATGTGTTCGCTATTTTGTATTTTGTTTTTTATCTTTGCTTGTCGGGTTTTCTCACCTCTCTCTCTTTAGACCTTGAGGGTTCCCCCCCCGTTTGGGATATATAGTGAATCCCCAAAAGTTGGAACATGGATTTTTGATGACTCGTGCTGGGATTCCCTATACTTTACCTTAAGGGCATAAGGATAATGATGTTCCAACTTTCTGGCTTCCACTCTAAGCCAATTGGGTTCAGTGTCAGGGTTTGCTTTTGTTTTTCGCCCTCCGACTCCCTGGAATTCTTGCTCTTCCCCACAACCGTGTAGCCGACGGTATTGGTTTGGGGTCGAGGGATGTGAGTGGATTGCTGCGGGTTGTTGCAAGGATTGCGTTAGGTGTTTATCAATGCGGTTTTACAGGAAGGTTTTTGCAAGAATGTTGCTGGGTATGCGTGTCTCTCTCTCTCTCTATCTCTCTCTTCTGTATGTATATATATATATGTATATATATGTAGGAATGTGACTTTGTTCATGCAAGCTGTCCCACAGCCCCAAACCCAACCCCCCCTTCCAAAAACAAAACCAAACTCCAAACCGTGAGCCCTAAACACAACTCTAACCCCTAGACCCTAAGCCCCAAAACGAAGGCTAAGTTTATCAGCGACGCCCTGCAAAAACCCCCAAATGGAACTCCCGAGTCTGAAATTCCAAAACCCCCTGGAACCTCACCCGAAGCCTGAGCACCAAGAACAAGGCTACGTAAAGGCTCATGGGACTTAGTAAGTAAGGTTATAAGTCCCATGAGCCTTTAAGTAGCGGGGGACCCTTGGGGATCTACACCCTCTTTAGGGTTTAGGGTTTAGGGTCTAGGGTTTAGGGTGAGGCTCATGGGACTTAGTGAGTAAGGTTATAAGTCGGTTATAATTCGGGTAACTCCATTTAGGGGGCTTATAACCCCAATTATCATCTACTTACTGAGTCCCATGATCCTCTAAGTAGTCTGCTAGAGGACCCCTACACCCGAAAGAAGAGCCCTACAAAGAGCCCTTCAAAGAACTGCGAAAAGGAACCCTCGCTAAGCCCCTACACCCCCAAACCCTAAACCCTAAACCCTGAGCCCGAAACCCTAAACCCTAAACCCTGAAAGTGACGGCAGCTGGGGTAGCGACGATGTTCAAGCTGACTGGAGGAAGGCTGAAGGTGGCCCGGGAGTTGTAGCTATGGCTCGGACGCTAGCAGAGCAACACTAACCCCAAGCGCCCCCGGTGGGCGCCTTTTGATCCTCACATAAGCTGGCGCGATGCACCTGTCAGCGGAGGAGTGCCACAAGTGGTAACTTGCA